>JASANB010002774.1:0-42087 GCA_030248155.1 Sabatieria punctata
AGCAAGAGCCAGGCCGGCTCTGCCCGTTTAGGATTTTCGGTACGCCTGGCCCGGGTCAATTTTTGAGAGGCGGGCCAGGCCGGCCGTGTGGGGCATGCACAGCAGAAATTTTAGAGCGAAATTAAAATTAAGCACAAAATAGAAATACACACTCGTTTTTCTGTTTTAAAATGCTACTTTTGAAAGCTTAACTTTAATTTTAGCTTTCAATTTGAGAATTCAGACCAAATTTTCAAAACTTTAGTTAGACAAAGCAAAAACCAATGGGCCGGGCTGGATTTTGATGCCGGGCGGATATCCCTCTGCTGAAAGGCCTGCTGGGCCTGGCCGAGCCCAAAAAAACGTGCCCATGGATGCTACCTTATTCCATGGTGGGGGCATATGGACTTAGAATCGATCCATAGAACAGAAAACAACTGGCGTTAGTAAGCCATAAGCGCAACACAAGATCCACACGACTCAGACGCATTCAGCAGTGCCGTGGCGATTGCCTTTGCGCGGGTGTAGTTATTGGCTAGTTGGGCTTTGGAGCTAAAAAGTTGATATCCTGTTCTTTACATCTTGGATACTGACTCCAATAACTACACCTTTATTCATATATCCACTATTGTGATAGGGGATACTTTGCAGAGATATAACACTGTACTCTTTATTTAGTAGCTACTATATACTTTGCCGGTGCTACTTTCAATGACATTTAGGGCCAGTTCAAGTACTCCAGATTAGGGATGAGCAACGTAAATTAAACGCGGTAATTTTACGTACGCAACGCATCATTTCTGTTTTAACAGATGCTGTAACGTGCGTTACGTATATTAATTACCGCATCGTCTTAACGACCAAGATTTCAGCCAGACGATTTTTCTTCAATATTTGCAAGTACATGGTAGCAATCGAATACTATATCCAAAGAAATCCTTAAAACAATTGCATACAATTAAACAGAATCCCAACCAGGCCTCCATAGACTACTAAACCTGTTAATGTTAAGCTACGAATGCGTTTCAAATGCGTTTTAGAAGGCTAATTTCTCAAAATTTACCTATAAGGCAGAAGTGACGTCATCAATGGCCGAACCCACCTCCCACTTGTCATCGGTTGTCATCATTTGGCAAACGACCCCCTGACCGATGAAGTCATTTTTGCACAGCCCCTATGCCTTATGAAAATTACTTTACGTGCCCATCCCTACTCCACATACTGTAAGCCGAGTCATATATTCAATTTTAAATGAGAACTTATCAATAGAAAACATGCCAGACATAATACAGTATCCTGGTCATACAATACAAATTGTTTGTACAAACAAAAACTGCGGTAAGCAATACCTTACATACTGTCACAAGTACATGTTTAAATCAGCCAAGAAACAACACTGCACATCGGTTGGTTGCAAAGCCAATGGATTGAACTGGAATACCTAGTCCAGCATGTCATAAGCCGTTTTCACTGTCACTCACACAACCACTAGGTACGAATGCTACTGCAGCAAACACTGTATGAGAGGTACTGTTGATTCGGTATACCGTACCGATACCGAAAAATGGGTATTTTTTGAATACCTACCGAATAAATACCTACCGATTACTGGGTATTGCGAAAAATACCGATACCCGGTATACCGATTATTTTCCCAATACCCGGGTATTTCGGATTCGGTATTTTGAAAAAAATTGCTGCGCAATGCTCGCGTACAAAGGATATAATAAGCACAATGTAGTAGTGCATAATTACATAAATTAGGAAGTACCATAACTGGCACGCAGAAATTACTGTTTTGTTGCTATATGATAGCTAGCTGCCAACGCCCGGGGCTCAAAATCCTCAATTCATCAGAAGACCAACAACACATATTCGGACACTACCCCCAGTATTACCAGCTAGTTCAGGTTTGTGTTAAGGCTGACTACGCTTAAACATAGGTCTAGATTCAAGTTTAGGCTTTATGCTTAGAGTCACGTTGGAGCTTTATTTTAAGCTCAGGCTTAGTTTCAGTCTAAACTTCGGTTATGGAAGTACGCTGTCTGCACCTTGGGGGATAGTGTGTTATACCATCACAAAATACAATTTTTAATTTGCGCAAACCCCTTTTTTCTGCGATTTCGAATTTGTCGGTGGTAACAAAGTTAGCTTGCCGGGTTGGTTGCTACAGCAATTTTAGTTTTTTTTATCAGGGCCAATTTTTTAAATGCAGTGTTGGCTAGAAAAAACCTCTCACCTCATTTTGGCAATGTAAAATTTTCAGCTTCTCTGAAAGTAGAAGAAGAAATCCGTTAGCCGGCTAGGATTTGGTCAAAACAAACTTTTTTTAACAAATAATAATAATGATGTAAAAAACTTTTTATTGGACTGAAAATTGACGGAATGGCTGCCATTTGAATTTTTTTTCGGAAAACTCGAAAAAAAGGCCAGACGGTCTTTTTTGGCCAACACTGTAAGGCAGGTGTTTTGTGACTTTTGCTAATTACAGATAGATGGATTTAGGATTTCTTCGATTTGTTTAGACTAGATGATGGATAAGTTGTTGGTGGGTGCAAAGAGGACTAGCCGTAGGCCTTCTGAGGCTCAGTTCAGCTAGTTAAAGTGATATTAGCTCGAGATGTAGTAACCCATATGTAGTAACTGTGTAGGGCAGAATCTATGTCAATTTCTGATGTGTTCGCAGTCCTTCTATTGGTCGCTGTCATTTTGTTGTGTCACCTGATCTGTGTACGAATTTCTTGTTGGCCACTAAATGATAGAAAAAAGTCGTAAATTTGCCGTTATTAAAGTTTGTCACTCTTCGTACATAATACAAGGAGGCTGCAGATAGCGTAAAAAAGCTGCTTCTCGATTTTTTCGCGTTTTTTTGAAAAATACCGAATAAATACCCAATACCGAATATTTTTGTCGATACCTACCGATACCGATACCTGGGTATCGGTATTTTTTTAGTACCTACCGATACCGTACCGAATCCCAAAAATCCAATACCCAAGCAACAGTAATGAGAGGTTTGTGATAAAAATTCTGTGAAGAGACACAAGATATTCTGCATGACAGACCTACTGTACAACATCTATGTACCCTAATGTTAAAAGCAGTAAAGCTGAAATTAAAATAACGACTGCAGTTATGAGCAGAAAAGCAAAGCAAATACAGATCTGACATTTGATGCGCATCACGACTGACAGGCTTTCAAATATGGCCTTTTGATCCAGATTCATGCAATTCACACCAGCGTGCCTGGTTCATCTAAAATATATGAAACACCATTGAGACTAACACTGTTTCTAATCCTTGTTCTAACTGCTGTTGTTTGGTATGTCTCGGAGTATCAATCTCAGCACTTGTCCACCTGTCCGAAAAATTTTCTGTATAGCTGTGGACAAACCAAAAATTTCAGAATAGATATGGTGGACAAAGGCACTGCATAGCAAACAAACTTTGTGGACAAAAAGTTTTGTCCATCTGGTAAAAATTGGACAATCAATTGTAAACTACTGTATAGTCTCCTGTAACTGTAAACTCCAAGGCTTGTCTATGGGTGTGGACAAGTCGCTTTTTGTTGTCCACCAGCTGTCCAGCGACAGTTTGCGACTGTGGGCAGCACTTTCGGACAATCTGTTCAGGTGCATGCTGATACTCAAAGAGTTATTGGATTCGATCCCATGTGGCGGGGAGTACTATGTACAGTCCTACGATCAGACCTGCACGGTCCATTTGGCGACCCCAGATATCGTCATCTCGGACGTTGTGCCCTTCTTTCACTGCCAAGCCACTCCTAGCCATGCTGTTGGGTGCCAGTCACTACCGGAGATTTCCGCTTATAAGACCACCATAGTTAGAAGACCATGGTCTTATAATAGGTTTTTGTTTCCAGTTATAAGACCATAGTCTTCTAATAGGTGGTCAGAAAACTGGGTTCATTGACACCCATTTTCCAGTTAAAAGACCATGGTCTTAGTTAAATTAACCGATTTTAGCACAAAATTATCTGTTTTTAAACTAAACAAAAAGCTGTGCATCGTGAAAAAACAAAGACAGAAGTATATAATATAGGTAAAACATGATTCTGATTTTTGTTTTGAACACAATACGGTACCTGCTATGCTTCAACACTAAATTTCTTTTTGTAATTTCAAGTAAAGTTCTACAAGTCAAGCGTAAAATGGTGTGGCATGTCTGGAACAACAATGTAGGTGAAAAACAAATTCAACTTTTGGCCAAAAACCCTTGTTTGCAGTGAAATAACATTTTCCAGTTATAAGACCATGGTCTTCAAAAGGGCGCCAAAAAGTGACCCTAAATTTGGGCATTTTCCAGTTATAAGACCATGGTCTTCAAAAGGGCGCCAAAAAGTGACCCTAAATTTGGGCATTTTCCAGTTATAAGACCAGGTCTTATAAGTGGAAAACTCCGGTAAGAGAGTGTCTGGCGCGGTGATGTCATGGTGCTGTCAGATCTCAACGGCCGCCCGGCCAGTGGCACTCAACTCAACCGCTATAGGCCCTATTGCTGGTCTTTCAGACGTGGTTGATCTTCTTTTCCTCCAAGACAAGCATGCTTTGGGGAGCGGCTTTCGGCGCAACGGCAGATCCAGTCGGTTCCCTTTTACCTACTACTGTAACCAGTTTTCGGTAGTCTGGGTGGGGCTTTGTGCCGACCACCTACTCTTTGCGGCATGAAACTTGCCGCGCCCAGAGATGAACGCACTACGTCTTTGCGCCGCCGCGCGCTTTGCGGCCTAAACCACTACACCAACTGTGCCGGCCGGTATTGGATTTGTATGTGTATGTATATAGGCTTTTAACCTGAAATTCGTGGACTTTAACCTGTATCTGAACCTATTCTATTTGAGCCGGACTTGAACCTGTCCTGTTTTATTGGACTAACTCAAATAGGTTCAAAGTTTGAGTGCAATTTTAGGCAAAATTCGTTAAATTTTCGCTTGGATTACAAAGAAATTTAATGGTTTCATGTTTTTACACCTATTTTTTAAACTGTAAAAAGTCAGAAACGAAAGTACTGCCCGACAAAAAGTCTGATCTGGAACTTTCACTGTTAGTGACACGCTTGTATGGTTCAGAAAAGTTGCAAGCAGTGCAAAATTTCGACAGTTTTTGTAAATATCAGTGGACTTGAACCTGAACCTATTGTCCAGGTTTTTTAGAAGATGGACTTGAACTGGACTTGAACCTGAAATTTCCATGTTGGACTTGACTTGAACCTGAACCTATTTTTAACACCGGACTTTCCAACAGTATTTCCAAGATTCGTGATTCAGAGGGCTGTCAGAAATCTTCTATTTTTACCATTTTCCTTGATGAAACTCTGATGTAAATAGTATTGTAAACTCCTTCATTGCGAAAACAAGGTTAAATTATTAAAATGCTATTAAAATACTATTAAAAATAAATTTTAATATTCAGCTCCTCTGTATATTTTTAATTTAATTTAATATAATAGTAGACCCTCTATTTTAATATTAATATAAATTTAATACTATTAAAATGACACTATTAATAATAGTTTTATTTTAATATTAAGAGTCAGTCTCTGAACCGATCGAGTCTTGGCCCTTTGCCCTATTCAGACCCAAAATTGAAAGTTGGGCGTAGAGGGCTGAAAGTTGGAACACTAAAACATATTGACAAGTTATCAATGACCTGCAAAGAATTTCCAGATTCGACGCTCCACGCTCGAGATATGGCCTTCTAAAAATCGGCCCGCTTAACTATGGGACCAAAATTTCGATATCGAATTTCTGACTTGCTGATCGGAATTCAGACCTAACAAACGGGGTTTTTGCGTAACTTTTTGAGTAGTTTAAGAATCTTTTACTAAATTTCATTTTTGGAAAAAAAATTTTTTTTCGCCCCCCTATCGGGGGGCATAACTCGTCTGGAACCCCCCCTAGACCGTTCTTTTTATTTCAGATTATTGTAGCGCAATATCTTAGCTACACGCCGGTGTAAAACATTACGGGCTGCCGGACGGCAAACACTGATGTTTCACTGTGCCCAAAATGTGGCATTTTTAATCTTTGAACGCAAATATTTCAGTGTTTGCCGTCCGGCAGCCCATATTGTTTTACACCGGCGTGTAGCGAAGATATAGCGCTACAATAATCTGAAATAAAAAGAACGGTCTAGGGGGTTCCAGACGAGTTATGCCCCCCGATAGGGTGACGAAAAAAAATTTTTTTTTCCAAAAATGAAATTCAATGAAAGTTTCTTAAACTACTCTAAAAGTACAGCTTAGACATCAATTTTTAGCATTCAACTCCAATTAGTAAGCTGAAACATGGAGTTGGAAATTTATGTACCCCAGTGAAACATGCAAAATGTGGCATTTTTAATGTTTGAACGCAAATATTTCAGTGTTTGCCGTCCGGTAGCCCGTAATGTTTTACACCGGCGTGTAGCTAAGATATTGCGCTACAATAATCTGAAATAAAAAGAACGGTCTAGGGGGTTCCAGACGAGTTATGCCCCCCGATAGGGGGGGCGAAAAAAAATTTTTTTCCAAAAATGAAATTCAATGAAATTTCTTAAACTACTCAAAAAGTACAGCTTAGACATCAATTTTTAGCATTCAACTCCAATTGGTAAGCTGGAACATGGAGTTGAAAGTTTTTGGGCACAGTGAAACACGCAAAATGTGGCATTTTTAATTTTTGAACGCAAATATTTCAGTGTTTGCCGTCCGGTAGCCGGTAATGTTTTACACCGGCGTGTAGCTAAGATATAGCGCTACAATAATCAGAAATAAAAAGAACGGTCTAGGGGGGTTCCAGACGAGTTATGGCCCCCGATAGGGGGGCGAAAAAAATTTTTTTTTCCAAAAATGAAATTTAGTAAAAGATTCTTAAACTACTCAAAAAGTTACGCAAAAACCCCGTTTGTTAGGTCTGAATTCCGATCAGCAAGTCAGAAATTCGATTCCGAAATTTTGGTCCCATAGTTAAGTGGGCCGATTTTTAGAAGGCCATATCTCGAGCGTGGAGCGTCGAATCTGGAAATTCTTTGCGGTGGTTACATAACCTATCAAGACGTATTAGTCCTCCAACTTTGAGCCCTCCACGCCAAAGTTTCATTTTTGGGTCTGAATACTGAAACTCGATCGGTTCAGAGACTGGCTCTTAATATATTAAAATCACAGTAGAGCGATCCTGAATTCTCTCAGAAATTGCGTCTTAAGAAACGCATTGTCGACAAGCCATAATCCAGAAACATACGTATATTCAGCGCTCATTTATTTCTGAAGGGAATCTCTGTCGATCTGTAGTGTACCCGACCTATCTTTTTGACCCGATGAGTTCAAAAATGGTCTTTGTTTTTCTGAATTATTTTTTAATTGTGAGATATTACAATCACTGTGCATACCAAATTTGCATAAATATTCATGTATTCCTAAAAGGGGAGCCTATTATAGACTAAAACAAAGGCCATTTTTCGAAAAAAAAACAGCGAAAAAAGACACATCACATCCCTGGTGGGCGTACTTCTGCTGAATTTTTTTAACCAATCAGATTTTGCTCCCAGATTCACGGATGTGTGAAGTTTTTAGGAATAAAGTTGTTTTCAATGATAGCTTCAAAAAAGTCTTACTTGAAACATTATGAGTCAATGATGAGTCAAAAGATGTCAAAATGAGTCAATCATTGTCAAAATGAGTCAAAAGAAGTCAATCATTGGTCAAAATTAGTCAAGACGTGTCAATCATGAGTCAAAATGAACCTTCACACACATCCCGTGACTCTGATTGGTCGAAAGAATTAAACTCAATTACGCCTACAGTGGGCGGAGCTTAAATCGTTTTGACCAATCATATTTTGCCCAAACGTCATGGGTGCTACTACAACTACTCCTCTAGCTTACACTAAAATTTCTGATTCTACGTACAATCATTTGATATTATTATTCGACTAACCGTAGCAGCATACATGTAACAGGTTATCCGGCGAAGGGGAAGGGGGTTGGGGGGTCTGGCGCCGGCCGGGGGGTCTGAGCCAAAATTTTGGGAAGGGGGTTGGAACACATAAAAAAGCTCAAAAATCGAAAAAATCGCAATTTTTTGGCTAACAATCGCCAAAAATCGCTAATTTGAGCTGAAATACAGCTAAAAAGTGCTGTTTTGCGGGCGATTTTGAGAATTATTGTGTCTGAAATAGCAAAAATTTGCTCAAAAAATTACTTCCCAGAAAAATCGGAGGGGGGTTGGAAAACTCGTCTCGGGGGGGGGGGTCGCATCGGGGGGTCTTGCCTAAGTCGGGTGGGGGCAGACCCCCCTGTTACATGTATGCATAGCAGTGAGCACTAAAATGAAATTACCAAATTCACAAAGGCTGTTTCTCCACTCAGTACATGACGTCGCAGCCAGGCCAAGTGTCCAACCTATGGCTAGTTCTCTTTGAAACTTTCCACAGTCATCAACAGATGTTGGCTGAGTAATCCAAGGAAAGGAACCAGTGCGCTCACCATCCTTCGTCTCCCAGACCCAGACGTTTTGAGCATTTTTGCGGGCGCCAACATGCCAAGTTCCTCCTGACGAGGGCCCTGCTTTTGCCCAAGCCCACTGAAAAGAGATATTTTCTGAGATGTGCTTATGATAATAAAGCAAAGACGTTTTTGGAAATCAGCGCATGTATCATTAGCACTGATTCTGTGCTTTCCAAGGTCAGAAGGTGTGAATTAGTTCCCATGCCAGGACAACTAGTTTTGCCTTTCGCGTGATTTTCTGTTGCGGAATGAATCACGCAACTTGCACCAGTGTACACTCTATATGAACCGGTACACTGTTTCTGTAGCGCTGAAAGAAACCAAACGTTTGGGACATTATTACATTTTGGGAATAGGTCACTACCATACGTAACGTACATAACAGGCCAGCTGTTGACAAGGAAAAGAATAACTACTAAAAAAAACGGTAAAAACGCCAAAAAGCTCCGATCTAGCAAAAAACCTGAAAATCCCTGCGTTACAGCAAATTCTAGGAATTTTTTTGTCTGAAATTCTAAAAGTTGCAAGAAAACCGGCTAATAAATTGTGTTCCAGAAAAATCGGTTTGGGTTGGGAGTTCCGGTCCATGGTAAATTCATTCATTTTCCGTCAGGAGGCGACCCCTTGTTTTGTTACATCTATGGACACTACAGTATCTGCAGTTACCAGTCTGGGTAGTTGCTTCATTCAAATCTTGTGCCGATTCTGCAAAAGACAAATAGCAAATTAGTCATTAGTGCTTCCTTGCGTTTCCAACCGTATTCGCAGAGTCCGTTAAAGTCCGATCCACAATCTGCACTCCTTACACCGGTCTCTCCAAGCTTCCATGTAGCACAAGAACCAGTTGAGGGCTCGCTGCCGATCCAACTGACATTTTTCCCTTCAATCCCCTGCCATACCCATTCGTTTTCGGCTGATTTGTGCAAACCAATGTACCATCTGTTTTCTGGTGTAGAGTAGAAAGCCTTAAAGCTACTTTCACAACTTGACTGTGTGTACACCCCTGACCTGTTGTTTCGCTAAACAGTCGAGCAGTCCAATTTTCTCCACTGTTTCCAGATGCACCAAGCTCCCAGGCAAACAGGTCCTTCTGCCGTGTTCGTAGCTGAAAGTCTTGAAGTGCACAATGCAACTGGTGCCCGAGAAGACTGCATTCTCGACCCAGCCGTCCTTTTGGCTAGCTGCTGAGGCACAAGCACTCTTCAGAGCTGCAATTGATTGATTGATTGATTGATCGGTCGGTCGGTCGGTCGGTCGGTCGGTCGGTCGGTCGGTCGGTCGGTCGGTCGGTCGGTCGGTCGGTCGGTCGGTCGGTCGGTCCATTGTCGGCACCACGTCCGTCCGTCCATCTGTCCGTCCGTCCGTCCGTCCGTCCGTCCGTCCGTCCGTCCGTCCGTCCGTCCGTCCGTCCGTCCGTCCGTCCGTCCGTCCGTCCGTCCGTCCGTCCGTCCGTCCGTCCGTCCGTCCGTCCGTCCGTCCGTCCGTCCGTCCGTCCGTCCGTCCGTCCGTCCGTCCGTCCGTCCGTCCGTCCGTCCGTCCGTCCGTCCGTCCATTCACCAGAAGCCATTCAGACTAACCTGTGTAGCCTTTAAACTGATATTGACAAAGAGTCTTTTTGCCCACCCATGTGCCCAGTTCACATCTCAATTGCTGTTCCATTTCACCAGTGTCTGGCTGACAAGATGCAGCAGTGAACTGGTAGGAGTCAGGATTATCCTCAAGTACTGGAACGTAGTCATCTACACATGCTGCACTAGCCAAAGTGTCATGAGGAAACCGTCCACTGACGTCTTCCTCTGTTGCAGTTTCGTAGAATCCGTTGACTATCTTGGGAAAGTGTTTTACATAACATCCTGCAACCAGTACTTTGTGCTGCACTCACAAAAATTCAAAAAAGGAACGGTTAATCAAAGAGCATAAATGCTTGCAAAAGTATTTTAGAAATCATTTGAAGCAGTTCAATTCTACAGAAATTATAATCGCAGTCGTTTTAACTTACCGCTAGGCGTGCAGGTTAGATCGTTCTGTCCAGTCCAAACTCCATCAGTGCAAAAAACGTTTTTCGGAACGCTTGGTATATAGCCGGGCCGACAGACCAATTTAGCTGAACCTCCCTCTGAGATGTTCTCCGACTTGGCCGAAAAATAGTAACCGTTCTCTGGTAAGGACAAGTCCGACTTTTGACACTCTAAAATAAACTCAAACAAAATCAACACAGCACATTGATGCGAAGTTTACCTGCAGCTGCAAAACTACCGGAATGGAACAAAGCGAAGCCTACAAGAGGAAGAATAGCGAGGAAAGAGCAGTTCACCGTCATTGTCTGACCTGCCACAAAATAATAAGTGCTTTTGAGGGGATGGTTAAAACAGTTTTTAGATAAATAAACCAATCTGCTAGTTGTCTTGCAATAGAACAGGTAAAAAATCACGAGAGTAATTGACAATTTGACAAGACAAATGGAAGTTACGTTTGTAAAAAGCGTTTTTGTCAAAAGCGCTTTTTACAGCTCTGATCTTCCCAGCAGATTGACTTCATTGCGCACACAGTAATCTGGTCTATATGTTTACCGGCTGGACCCGCTGCATATATTGTACGTACGTTATCTGCTCCTACGCCTGCAGTAAATAGCATCATTTACGCTTTTTACAACACATTCGGCAACATTTCAACAACAATGTTGTACTTTTTACAAACACACGCAGAAATTTCGCCAGAAAGTCAGCTTAGGTCCCGAAGAGAGGGGCAAGAAGGGGTTCATCTCACCGATCCGGCTAAAATTTTATGAACATAAACCAGACCACGAACGATGACCGTCAGCACTTAGTAGAAGAAAAACACCCCCATAGAACCGGAGCTGCACCCCTCAAATTTGGCTCGCCAGCCGTTTTTGGCCAATTTTCGGACCTCTAACGACCGAAATCCAAACGTGTGACGTTCACGCAATTCAAAACTGACAGCTTTCGCATGTACATCAATCGACAGCTGTTTCAAAATTTAAATCCCTCACTCAAATATTTCCGCATCTTGACTGGTTAGCGATATATTTTCTAAAAGGTACTAAAAATGCCCAAAATTTGCACCCTCTATTTTTGCAAATATTCCCTAAGTGGCTAGATTCAGATATCTTCAAAAATTTTATTAATTTCTGAGCTAAAGTTCTGGTTGAAATAGTATTGTCGGTAACTCCTTGGTTGTCAAGCAGGCTTAACTATTAAGAGTCAGTCTCTGAACCGATCGAGTCTTGGCCCTTTGCCCTATTCAGACCCAAAATTGAAAGTTGGGCGTAGAGGGCTGAAAGTTGGAACACTAAAACATATTGACAAGTTATCAATGACCTGCAAAGAATTTCCAGATTCGACGCTCCACGCTCGAGATATGGCCTTCTAAAAATCGGCCCACTTAACTATGGGACCAAAATTTCGATATCGAATTTCTGACTTGCTGATCGGAATTCAGACCTAACAAACGGGGTTTTTGCGTAACTTTTTGAGTAGTTTAAGAATCTTTTACTAAATTTCATTTTTGGAAAAAAAATTTTTTTCGCCCCCCTATCGGGGGGCATAACTCGTCTGGAACCCCCCTAGACCGTTCTTTTTATTTCAGATTATTGTAGCGCTATATCTTAGCTACACGCCGGTGTAAAACATTACCGGCTACCGGACGGCAAACACTGAAATATTTGCGTTCAAAAATTAAAAATGCCACATTTTGCATGTTTCACTGGGGTACATAAATTTCCAACTCAAAGTTCTAGCTTACTAATTGGACTTGAATTCTAAAAATTGATGTCTAAGCTCTACTTTTAGAGTAGTTTAAGAATCTTTCATTGAATTTAATTTTTGGAAACAAATTTTTTTTTCGCCCCCCCCCCCCCTATCGGGGGGCATAACTCGTCTGGAACCCCCCTAGACCGTTCTTTTTATTTCAGATTATTGTAGCGCTATATCTTAGCTACACGCCGGTGTAAAACATTACGGGCTGCCGGACGGCAAACACTGAAATATTTGGGTTCAAAAATTAAAAATGCCACATTTTGCATGTTTCACTGGGGTACATAAATTTCCAACTCAAAGTTCTAGCTTACTAATTGGACTTGAATTCCAAAAATTGATGTCTAAGCTCTACTTTTAGAGTAGTTTAAGAATCTTTCATAGAATTTCATTTTTGGAAAAAAATTTTTTTTCGCCCCCCCTATCGGGGGGCATAACTCGTCTGGAACCCCCACTAGACCGTTCTTTTTATTTCAGATTATTGTAGCGCTATATCTTAGCTACACGCCGGTGTAAAACATTACCGGCTACCGGACGGCAAACACTGAAATATTTGCGTTCAAAGATTAAAAATGCCACATTTTGCATGTTTCACTGTGCCCAAAATTTGCAAAATGTGGCATTTTTAATCTTTGAACGCAAATATTTCAGTGTTTGCCGTCCGGCAGCCCATATTGTTTTACACCGGCGTGTAGCGAAGATATAGCGCTACAATAATCTGAAATAAAAAGAACGGTCTAGGGGGGTTCCACACGAGTTATGCCCCCCGATAGGGTGACGAAAAAATTTTTTTTCCAAAAATGAAATTCAATGAAAGTTTCTTAAACTACTCTAAAAGTAGAGCTTAGACATCAATTTTTAGCATTCAACTCCAATTAGTAAGCTGGAACATGGAGTTGAAAATTTTTGGGCACAGTGAAACATGCAAAATGTGGCATTTTTAATCTTTGAACGCAAATATTTCAGTGTTTGCCGTCCGGTAGCCGGTAATGTTTTACACCGGCGTGTAGCTAAGATATAGCGCTACAATAATCTGAAATAAAAAGAACGGTCTAGGGGGGGGTTCCAGACGAGTTATGCCCCCCGATAGGGGGACGAAAAAAATTTTTTTTTCCAAAAATGAAATTCAGTAAAAGATTCTTAAACTACTCAAAAAGTTACGCAAAAACCCCGTTTGTTAGGTCTGAATTCCGATCAGCAAGTCAGAAATTCGATTTCGAAATTTTGGTCCCATAGTTAAGCGGGCCGATTTTTAGAAGGCCATATCTCGAGCGTGGAGCGTCGAATCTGGAAATTCTTTGCGGTGGTTACATAACCTATCAAGACGTATTAGTCCTCAAACTTTGAGCCCTCCATGCCAAAGTTTCATTTTTGGGTCTGAATACTGAAACTCGATCGGTTCAGAGACTGGCTCTTAAAATGCTGTTAAAATACTATTCAAAATAAATTTTAATACTCGGTCCCTTTGTGTATTAATAATTTAATTTAACATAATAGTAGGCCCTCTATTTTATATTAATATAAATTAAAAAACTATTAAAATGGAACTATTAATAAAAGTTTTATTTTAACATTAATTATTTAAGATCACAGTACCTATCAGTATCACTCATGTAACTAACAACTGTCATATTCAGAAAAAGCACAGAAAGAAAGTAAAGCACAATCAACAGAAGAACAATTAGAATAAAAGAATATACCGTACTGATGTCTCAGAAAGTCACTTCTACGCAGGCACAGTCACTGAGGATTAAAGACAAAATAAAGTAGTACTACTGTATAGTTTTGACTAGCAGTCCAGTCTCGAATACCGTTGTCAAGTAAATTAAAATTAAAATTAAATTAAATTCGAAAATAATTTACTTCCGAAGAGTAAATTAAGTGGCAAGTAAATTAAAATAAAATTAAATCTGTGACGAAAATGGCGAAGCAAGTAAAAAGTAAATTAAAATAGATCGAAAAGCCTGAAAAATTTACTTTTAATTTACTTCTAATTTACTTGTAATTTGCTTCATTGACTATTCGATCTGTGGTGGTCTTGGCTCTCGCATGTAACTTTTGTGTGATTCTGTGCCTTTTCTGTCTGTCTATTTACCACAGAATGTACATACATATGCTCTCACTGTTGAGAATGGAAACCCAGCTGCAATGCAGCAGATCATTCAACACAAATTTCTCCGAAATCTTAATCTTAATACGTATAGAATGTGAAGCTACAGTTTTCGTGCAAACATCACATACATCCCAGGTCATCTGCCGAAGGGGAGGGGGTTGGGGGTCTGGCGCCGGCTGTGGGATCTAAGCCTAAATTTTGGGAGGAGTTGGGCACTAAAAACCCTCAAAAATCGAAAAAAATCGTATTTTTTCGGCTAAAAATCGTCAAAAATCGCTAATTTGGGCTGAAATACAGCTAAAAAGTGCTGTTTTGCAGGCTATTTTGGCTATTTTTGTGTCTGAAATTGTAAAAAATCGCAAAAATGTGCTCAACAAATTACTTGCCAGAAAAATTGGTGGGGATCGGGAAAATCGTCTCGGGGTCCCCATCCGAGGGTCTGGCCTGAGTCGGGTTGGGGCAGACTCCAGACCCCCTTGATACATGTATGCACTGATGCATGAAAACCTCTTTGTTTCATCAAATCCCGGTCTGTCCTAAGTTACAGTGTCAGCCAAAGTTTTACATCTGTTGCTTTGCTCCTAGAAAAAAATAATTATAATCCATTTCTGAACAACTGATTTTACCAAAGACATGAAGCTTAACAAATGGATGGAGTTAGATTCATAGTGCCATCAGCTTACTAGAAATCAATTCTTAGATATTTGGTGATTTTGTGGTATTTTCGGCAATTTTTTGAATAGAAAAGTAAATTAGAATTTAATTAGAAGTTGAAAGTAAATTAAAATCAAATTAAATTGTTGGTAAATCGGTCAAAGTAAATTAAAAAGTAAGTAAATTATTTTGTGGCGGTGCAAGTAAATTAAAAAGTAAGTAAATTACTAAACTAATTTACTTGACAACGGTAATCACTAAGTTACATTGTTACAAGATCCAAACAAACAAATACGGTCCAGACGGTACAGAACATAACACCAAAACATCATTTCTGTGTTTGTATATTATTCGTTTTGCCAACAAACATGAATAGTTGGTTGAAGCAGAAGCAGGTCTTCCTTCAGGCCAGCATATCACTTCAGGAGGACACCCGGTTCATCTAAAAGAATACATATGACTGGGTGTCCAGGTGTATGTAAGAGGGCCAGGACTACAGGTTCCGTCCGACCCCTGGCAATAGAACAGGTGGGTGATCAAATTAGGTATGTACAATGTAATTACCGAATTCACAAAGACTGTTTAACGCGTGACCGCAAGTATAAGCAGGTGTCAAAGCGGCCGTGGAAGCTGTGCGATGAAGAGCTCCACAGTTGTGACTAGACTGTGGTTCGGTTGCCCATATGGGAAGGAGCCGTTTCGGTCACCATCCTTTGTCTCCCAGACCCAAACGCCTTTTTTAGATATAAATAAACCAATCTGCTAAGTGGCTAGTTTGTCGTGCAGTGAAACAGGTAGAAAAACTATAGAGTAATTGATAATTTGACAAGACAAATGGAAGTTACTTTTGTAAAAACCACTTTTTACAGCTTCACCCATTTCTCTGATTAAGTGCAAATAACTTTGTTTGGAACTGTTGGTGTGTGTCCCGGTCTGTAGACCAATTTAGCTGAACTTTCATCGGAGACGTTTTCCGATTTAGCAGAGAAATAGTAGCCGTTCTCTGGTCCGGTCAAATCCGACTTTTAACAATCTAAAATGGACCGGATTTGAAATTTTGAGTGCCCAAGTGATGCCAAGTATGCCTGCATTTGCAAAACTTAAACAAAACCAAACAAAGTGAACCTTTGAAAAAGAAGAATAATGAGAAAAATAGATATTTGCATTATTACCTCTTTGACGCAGAAATTTTTTGCGTGCCTGGCCACAGGGAGATGCAATGCGTACCTAAAAAATGGTAATCACGCAAAATGTGTTCGATCCGATCCGATGTGCGGGGGGGGGGCTTTTACAGCCCTACGCTCAGACCTTGCGATCCATTGCGCAACCCCCGTGTTTCGTCATCTCGGACGCTTTCCTTCTATCACTGCCAGCCACTCTAGCCATGCTGTTGGGCGCCAGGTCCTAAGAGAGCGCCTGGCGAATTGACGTCATAGTCATACATGTAACAGCTCCGGGCCGACCTGGGGGGAGGGGGGTAGGGGGGGTTTTTCCTCAGGTGGGGGGTCGAGGGGGGGTTTCGCCCAGGTGGGGGTCCCAAATTTCAAAAAGCTCCGAAACGCCTAGAAATGCGTTTTTAGCACGTTTTTTTCAGTAAGGACGCTAAAAATCGCTATTTTAAGCTGCCAAATAGCGTTTTAAAGCTAAAAACAAGCAAAAAATGACAAAAAAGAGCTTCCAAAAACACCGATTTTTCTTAAATATCAGCAGTGGAAACGCGAAATTCGGCTTCCAAAGGCTTTTCAAGTGAATTTTAGGCTAAAAATTAGTGATTTCTCTGACCCAGTTTGCTAATACTGGAGCCACTACTAGTACTTGTATTTTTTGGTCGGGGGAGGGGTCCCTTAACCTGTATTGGGGTGGGGGGGTGAGGGGGGGGGTTGGCCTTTCCAGCAGGGGGGGTAACCCCCCCAAACCCCCCCTAGTACATGTATGGTCATAGTGCTGACAGCGTCCACTGCCGCCCGGCCGAGGAGGAGTAAACCGGTATAGGCCTTGTTGTGTCGTCTCAGCCAGCACTTGACGTCATTGATCTTTCTCCAAGTTGGCATGCTGTAGGAGCGGCTTTGGTGCAATGGCAGATCCAGTTGGTTCCCATTTTTACCTACTTGCTGTAACCAGCTTTCGGTGGCCTGGGTGGAGCGTTGTGCCGACGACCAACTCTTTGCAGCAAGAAACTTGCCACGCCGAGAGGATGAACCACTACAACCACTAGGGATGCAGCGGCCGCCGTGACTCAGAGGCAGCGAGCTACCCACTGAGCCACCGACGCGGCCCGGTCCTGTCTCAGTCAGCAAAGCTGTACAGCTCCAGTGTCACAAGGCCACTGAAGACCTTCTATCACTGGAGAATAACTAGTATGCATGTTGTGATTTGTATACTGACTTGTGTCAGGCTTTATACTCTTCCTGCCATCTGAAAGTACAGTATGTTAAGTGTTTCAATGTAACGGCATTGTAAGTCAGTCCTGCTTGCTTTCGATCATCAGGTCGATGAACGTTTTTCATTTGTAGCCCTTCAATAAAAAGGTTGACCTCTGTGGGTCTGGCCGATGCCCCACCCTCATTAGGCATAAATGAGCTCAGACAGAATAGCGTATTTAAACTTATTTTAATGTTAAATAAGCCAAAAAGCTTGACTTTAGTAAAAATCCGACTTTTTTCCTTACGATCCTTTCAACCACTCATCAGCCCGGCGGTACCCCCTCAGGATTTGAAAATTTGCCACCCCTCAGCCAAAATGCTAGCCCATGTCTGCTTCTGCCCACCTGCTTCAAGTCTGCGGAGTGAGCAGCTCTTCAGTGTTGCTGCAGGCAGACGTTTAAGAACCTAAGCATTGCTGTCTAAAAGCTCAGAATGCCGAGAAATTGATGTTTCTGAGAACTATCATGCCACTGTTAGGGTTTGATTATACCATCGATTTTTAGTTGTGCAGGAAAAACTGGTTTTTTTTGCAGTTCCAGAGAATTATACTTGGTGTCAGTTTTGTTTTTTCCTACTTTTCCGCACACAAAAATATCAAAAATATCGATGCGAAATATCGCGATATCGATATCGATATTGGAAAAAGGGTCGATATATCGACTTTTCGATATCGATATCGATATATCGTCGGAACCCTAGTATGCAGCACTGTGCATTGTCTGACAAAAAAGCGTGACTGACCAATCACTTTTTTGCACTTTTATTTTCCAATCACATTATTATACTAAAAACAGCCATACGCAAGGCGTGATTCTATGTGGGGTACTACTCCAAATGGAGTAGCTTCTGCTAGTAATGGTTACTGGACTAAGTGATGTTATGTTCTAACTCTCCGATATAAAATCTGTTTTTAATGACAGAGCTAATTTTTAAACCAATCTGCTAAGTGGCTAGTTTGTTTCCAGTGAAAGCTGCAGTTTGTAAAGAGCTTTTTTCTGCATTTGATTCATTGCTCATGCATCATTTTTATGATCCATTCTCTTGTGTCTGCTGTCCACCGAAAAGCAAATTATGCACTCTGCCTGCACTAAAGATCATATGTTCATTGTTAAAAAAGGTCATCTGTTTTCTGTCCGTTTTATTAGCAGTCAATAACTTACAAACAATATATTCTAACTAACAAGCGTCTCCTTCAGACACGATTGGGCAGTTTCCTTCCTATGCCGTCACTTCAACACACCTGGTTCATCTGAAATTGCATCAAACATTTCAATTTAACTATGTTTTACTGTTGATTGGGTATACCGAAAAATGGGTATTTTTGGGAATACCTACCCAATAAATACCTACCGATTCCAGGTATTTTAATAAATACCCATACCGGGTATACCGATTATTTTGGGAATACCCAGGTATTTGGTAATCGGTATTTTTGCCCAGCTTAGTGTAAATTTTAACGAAAATTCCCTATCATTGCAATGTTTTCTTTGTAATTTTGCATTTTTTGGGCATTCAGAAACACATTCTATTACGATTTCCTTCCAAAATATTGAATTTAAAGGATTGTTAGTCCTCTGACCATACTCCCTTGTCCCAAACTTGCTTTGTCATCAGAAAGCGTTGGTCTAGTTTTGCCTTACCTTCAACCTGTTCCTTAATAATCAAGTCTCTATGTATTTGATGTACAGTACATTCGCAATCAACAAAATAGCCCCGCATATTGTCACTGCTCGTTAGAGCTCCATACACACTAGCAGGCCTTCAAACTACAATACAATGGAAGCATTTCTCTTAACCAAAATTATTTATAGAAACGATTTTCACTCTAGTGAAACTTAAAAAATTCAAAAAATTTCTAAAAGCTGTAAATCCCGTTGCTTTTAATGAATTTTCCAGCCTCTGACCTTAGAAATGATTAAATCCATTGCCGTGTAAATGGGAAATTCAGTGTTTTTACTTTGTAAAACATTTCCAGCAAATACCGAATAAATACCGGTATACCGGTATTTTTGCGAATACCTACCCATACCGAACCGATTCCTGGGTATGCCGAAAAATACCTACCCATACCGAACCGATTCCTGGGTATGCCGAAAAATACCTACCCATACCGAAACCGAACCGATTCCTGGGTATGCCGAAAAATGCCTACCCATACCGAACCGATTCCTGGGTATGCCGAAAAATACCTACCCATACCGAACCGATTCCTGGGTATGCCGAAAAATACCTACCCATACCGAACCGATTCCTGAAAATCCCATACCCAAACAACAGTACTATTTTCAGTTTGCAGTGTTTATTTTCTGGCAAAAAGTAGGCTGAGGTTAAATTCAAATCTTTACCAAATTCGCAGAGGCTGTTCGACAAACTATTACAAGTAATGGCAACCAGACCAACTGGGTGACCTCGGTGCAGAATACCGCAGTTGTGATCTGACTGCGGCGGCGTTTGCCATGGAAAGGAACCGTTGCGGACACCGTCCTTGGTCTCCCAGCCCCAGAGGCCTTCATCGTTCTTCCAAGCGCCCACATTCCAGATTCCACCTGTAGCGTATGCCCACTGAAGAAAGGAAACGATATTATGTTGTAAAATAGCTACAGTGTACAGTCAAACCTACTACCGGAGTTTCCCACCGGGTCATATTACCGGAACATGCCTAAGTGTGTTGTCACATTTTTGCACCAGTTGTAAGACCCAGGTCTTGTAGATGGAAAATCAATATTTTACAATTAAAACTCGATCTTCTGCATGAAAATATTTGCGTCTGTGGTGTACTGGTAGCAATGCCGCCTGCCATGCACCCAGCGTTAGACATAGTAGGGGATCGTCCCCGGTGATTGCCTCGCATGTGGCACTTTATGGGTTATTCACTGGTCTTTCCGGTGTTCATGTGCGTTGAATAAACCTTTTTTAAATGAAAAGCATGAAATACAATTGATCTTTGCAACAACTGACTGTACGTCTAAGTCAGAATAGTTGAGTTTTAAGCAAGTTTTGAAAACTTAGGCAACTTAGAAGCTCCAATATGCTTGCAACAGCTATCTAACATAAGAGCAACGAAAATTTGGGATATAGCCTGTTGCACTTAAGGAGGTTTGACTGTATAGCAGAAGAGAAACCTTGTATCGGGGGATGAGTAGATCTATCATCTGAATTGACTGCAGATTTTCCAATGTCAGAAGGTGTGCATGAGTTCCCATTGTCGGACAGCTTGCTTTGCCCTGTGCATGGCCTCGCGTACCAGAGTGAATAACACAACTGGTACCGGTGTACAGTCTATACGTGTGGCCACTAGTAATACACTGCTTTTGAAGAACTGAAATGGCAGCTTTATAATACTTTCACAGTGAAAACAAGCTACCAGTCTGATTGGTGGCCTCGTTCAAATCTTCTGCCGATTCTGCAAAGCGGAAATCTAATCTAAGCATGGTGCTTCTATTCATACATGTACTAGGGGGTTTGGGTTACCCCAGCTAGTAAAGCCACCCCCCTCACCCACAGGGCAGTTTAGGAACCCCCGATCCTCAAATACAAGTACTAGTAGCCTCTCCAGTACTAACAAACAGGCTCAGAAATCACTAATTTTTAGCCTAAAATTCGCTTGAAAAGCCTTTTGAAACCGAATTTGGCGTTTTCCACTGCTGATATTTAAGAGAAATTGGTGTTTTTGGAAGCCCTTTTTGTCATTTTTGCTTGTTTTCAGCTCTAAAATAGTGATTTTAAGCCTCCTTACTGAGAAAAACGTGCTTTGGAGGACCCCCGTCGACCCTCCACCAGACGGAACCCCGCCACATCCCGCCACGCCGGCCCGGACCTGTTACATGTATGTTTCTATTCCTTTCTAACCATATTCGCATAGTCCGTTCAGGTCCAAACCGCAGTTAACTCTTCTGGCACCAGTTTCTCCAAATTTCCATGCGGCTAAAAATTAGAAAAGACTCTTAACCAATAGCGTACCCATGCGCGATTACGGAGGGTGCACAACCTTTCTGGCTCAGGTAGAAAGAAAGAAAGAAATAATCTGTCAGAAATAAAATATACCTATAAACTGTCAATCTTGTGCTCAGAATGCCTATTGAAGACTAATTTTTTCAAAATTTTACAACCCTGCACCGTTGCAAAACCATGGGTGAGTACGCCACTTTAGTCAACTGAAGATGCATCTTACACTTTTAGCGCAGGTGGACTCAGCCATGTCGATAGTGAATCTGTACAAGTGCCCGGCAACTACCTGACGACTTGACTCGACAACTTGGCTGGGTACCCAGTAGAACTTGGAGTCACCTTGCTTGTTCAATTCATTTACTGCTTTCCAAACCAACTTCTAAACTGACCCCTTTTGTAAGGTAAATCATCAAGTTTTACAACCTTGCTGCCAATTAATTGGTGGTAACCTGTGTTTTACATCATTCAAATCTATCTTGTAGGATCGTATTCCTCCTTTCAGATTAAGTTGCTGCTGCGCTGCGCTGCTCACAGTAAAATAGACAAGCAGAAGGGAGACAAATTTTTTGGTGCTCATCCTGGCTGCTGGTTAGCTGGCTATTAGAAAAGACTGTCAGTCTGTCTGTACGTAGATCTAAGGACCTTTACAAAACAGCTGTTGAGCTTTCTATCTCGCACAAATTGCCCCAAAACTGCCTTTTCACAGCTGCGCCAAAGGATGTAGTACAGTAGCTTTAAACACGGGCGTCTTGCATACAGTCTGTCACTTAACGCCGTTTACGGCACTGGCACCATATATGGTACCGTCATCTTATATCCCTTTCTAGCAGAAGCTACTCCATTTGGAGTAGTATCCCACATAGAATCACGCTTTGCGTGCGGCTGTTTGTTAGAAATAAATGCGATTGGAAAATGAAAGTGCAAAATAGTGATTGGCCAGTAACATGCCAATCACGCTTTTTTGTCAAACAGTGCGCAGTGTTTCATCCAACGCGTGATTGGCCAGTCACTGCAAATCACGCTTTTTTGAAAATTTCAGTCAATGCAAAAACATTCACTGGATTACTATTTTTAGGCACGCATTGCATGTCCCTATGGCCAGGCACGCAAAAAATTTCTACGTCTAAGAGATATGGTACCCCACGTTCGGGGACTGTGGTGCTACCATGTATGGTACCCCTACCCATGGTGACAGTACCATAAAGAGTACAACTACCCTAAATGGTGCAAATTCTGAACGTAGTGGCACCATACATGGTACCGGTACAGGTACAAATGTCAGCGTAGGTGAACCATATGTGGTGCTGGTATCATAAACGGCGTTAAGTACGTATCCTCGTATACTAAAAAAGACAGAAACTTCGAATATCGCCTCAAATTCCCCCCTATCCTTCCTGTCAAGCGCAAATGCATGGTGTTGATGCAACTTTTTCAAAAAATCGCCACTGTGAGTCCTCTCAAATTAAACCACGTGTGAACGGACATTGACAAAACTGCCTCTTCCTGTGAATCTATACGTTTGGTTGTATCCACAGGGTCTGTTAAAAAATTACTACTACGGTATATTTACAGTACTTTCGTTTTTTGTTGCATTTTGCCTTAGTAATGTCATTTTGCAGTTGAGTACAAAATTTCTGGTAGGCTAAAGCGAGGGTTTTTCAAATCTCCAAACTGAAATTAATTTGTAGCCCTGGTATTCGTAATACATCATCGAAATTTCAGTCAAATCAATCATTATGATAGTTTGTTTACGCCAAGCTGGCTCAGTTTATAAGTAAGTCTGCGTGTTATCAATCAGCCACATCGGACTTTGTACAAACAAACGTGAGAGTTGTTAACAGCGCCGCAGCCTAGGCAGCGCTGACGATGACGATGACAACGCAAAATGACGCGGCATATGCAAACTCATTCTCATGCTGACATTAGTTTGCTTATTTCGAGCATCTTCTTTGAAGGTATATAACCCGCTTACGTTCTGTCTTTAATCACTTGGCCCAAAGCTACTCCTACTACTAATAATGACTTCAAAGATATTCGTCAAATGGTTCCACGACGGTTCGTTCCGTCGCTTCTGTCTCGAACTTCCCACCTCCACCAACGATTTCTACTCAGCGCTCCGAAGCAAAACCCAACAACTGGTGCCCGGATTCGTGAAACAACTCGCTTGGAAAGGTGCGTATGCTTGCAACTTTCAGGCACTTAAGACTAAGAGTCGGTCTCTGAACCGATCGAGTTTCAGTATTCAGACCCTAAAATTGAAACTTTGGCCCAGAGAGCTGTAAGTTGGCAAACTAATACATTCTTTTGAGTTGTCTTTCGACCCCAAAGGATTAGTGGATTTGACGCTCCAATCCCGAGATACAGCCTTCTGAAAATCGGCCCGCTTTATGGGACCAAAATTTCAAACTCGAATTTCTAACCTACCAGCTGGAGTTGGAAGATAAAAATTTGGTTTTTGCGTACCGCTTGGAGTACTTTAAGAATCTGCAGTCCAATTTTGTTTTAGAAGAAAACAAATTATTTCGACCTCTTTGGCGGGCCATAACTCGGCTGGAACCGTTCTAGAGGAACTTTTTTATTTCATAGATTTGTAGCGCTTTTTATAAGCTTCATTTTGGTATAGAATGTGCTACGATTGCTCGTGGCCAATCCAGTGAAAATTGGCCTCAAATGTTGAGAACTCATAAAAATTTGGCCTTCCGAATGAGGGAATTTTTCGAGTTCTCGAGAAATAACGGCATTAAGTGGCTGACTGTTTAAGCGGATTTGCCACCTGGCTGATACTGGCACTTTCTAAACTGCTGCCAAGCACTCAATTTACACTTGACGGACTGGCACAATGCGCTATTATTTATAGTTTAAAAAATGAACTTCAGACAAAGATGGCGATTTGATCCCCTTGTCCTGCGATGCTGAGGTCCGCGAGGCTCTGCGCTGTTTGACCTCATCCTCGGACACCCTCAGGGTCTACACGATAGATGGAGACCTCAACGACATCGCAATGGAAGGCAACAACACAACCCCGATTGAGCAGGAACCGCAAGAGAAGACACATGCGGGAGTGGAGTGTGATGAGTGCAAGACAGTGGTCAAGGGAATTCGGTTCAAGTGCTTGTCTTGTCCTGACTACGACCTCTGTCACCAATGCGAGGGCAAACAAATTCATCAGCAACACTTGATGATCCGAATTTGTGACCCTGAAGACAGTAGTTGGAAGGTAGGCAACCTCTCCACTTTTTAAATTCTGGCAACTTATCTTCAGCTAGTAACATCAACATGGACATAGTACTTGTGCATAATTGAGGTGGGGTAGGTTTAGTCAATGAGGCAGACCAGACTGCCACAACCTCTGTTGCTTGGATGCTATGAACCAATGAATTATCTGATCATTACCTATTACCATTGTCGGGTCGCTGGCTCAAGCATGCTATACCAACCAAAACATTACCAAAGGCCTGCAAAACATTTTCGATAACTGTTTCAGTGGCTATTCATGTTTGGTCGACACTGCCGACGAGGCGGTCAGGATGGTCGAGGTGGTGGCGCCCGTGGGAGCGGTCGCGGCCGCGGCCGGGGCTACGGTATGTGTGGCGGTGCACCATGGTGGCATCAGTTTGGTAACCAATCAGAGAAGCAGGACGGGGCGGGAGCCACGCCTCCTTCCGCCGACCTGCTCAAACAAGTTGGAGAAAATGTAGCTAGCGTACTTCAAGATATGGGTATGTAAATTTCTGTTGTTTGTTTAGCTTTTCGGCAAGAACTCCCTCTGTTTCAGGAATCGAAGTGGACATGGAAGTGGTGAATAATGTACTCGGCCTGCAGAAGATGAATGCGGAAATGGAACAGAAGCAGGAAACAGATGGACTGGGTAAGGTTTGAATTTTTCTAGTCTGTTTATACAGTATAGATAAAAAAAATGTCCCATCGCTTTTTCGGCCTTCACTCAAACGTTTCGTTCTCAGTCACTTCCTTACCGATTTGGCTCAAAATTTCAGCAAAAATTAACAACATGGTTGGCTAAATATTCTGCAAAGTTCGGTGCCAAAATTCCGTCTCATACTGGTTTTATGACCCAAAAACTAGGAATGAGGGTGGTCCACGCAAATTTATTTTTTTTTGGTAATACAAGGAGTACAGGCCTGAAACCTGCAGGAATGATTGGTGTTGCTATTGGGCATAACATACTAAGCGGGCAGCCCTGTAGCTCAAAGGGCACTAAAATTGGGGAATTTCAAAACATGAGTGAAAATCCCATAGTTAAGAAATCGCACCTTCTAGAATCAAAGCACTGAATCTGTTGTTAATCAACACAGATTGTAGCAGGAAGTTCGACAAATAAATGAACCTGATATTTAAACTCTGTTGCACACCATAGAAACCATCCCTGCAGCGTTTTTTGAAAATCGAAAATCTTTAGAATCGTCATTTTGCCGGTTTTACGAAGAAAAGTCATATTTAGTCATGTTTTTAAATTCCCCAATTTTAGTGCCCTTTGAGCTACAGGGCTGCCCGCTTAGTATGTTATGCCCAATAGCAACACCAATCATTCCTGCAGGTTTCAGGCCTGTACTCCTTGTATTACCGAAAAAAAATAAATTTGCGTGGACCACCCTCATTCCTAATTTTCGGGTCATAAAACCAGTATGAGTCGGAATTTTGGCACTTGCTTGCAGCATATTTAGCCAACCATGTTGTTAATTGTTGCTGAAAATTTGAGCCAAATCGGTAAAGAAATGACTGAGAACGAAACGTTTGAGCGAAGGCCGAAATAGCGATGGACATTTTTATTGATCTATACTGTATATTATACAGTATAGATAAAAAAAATGTCCCATTGCTTTTTTTTCGTCATATTTCGTCCTGTTTTTGAAATTCCCCCATTTTAGTGCCCTTTGAGCTACAGGGCTGCCCGCTTAGTATGTTATGCCCAATAGCAACACCAATCATTCCTGCAAGTTTCAGGCCTGTACTCCTTGTATTACCGAAAAAAATTAAATTTGCGTGGACCACCCTCATTCCTAGTTTTCGGGTCATAAAACCAGTATGAGTCGGAATTTTGGCACCACGCTTGCAGAATATTTAGCCAACCATGTTGTTAATTTTTGCTGAAAATTTGAGCCAAATCGGTAAAGAAGTGACTGAGAACGAAACGTTTGAGTGAAGGCCGAAAAAGCGATGGGACATTTTTTTTATCTATACTGTATATAGCACCTACTGTATTATTTGACTGTGTTAGACTCGAAGATAAGAGAAACAGTGGAGCAATTGAAGAGTATGGGTTTCACGGATGAGGCTGGATGGCTGACAGCTCTGGCCACTGAGAAGAAAGGCGAGATCAATGCTGTGCTCAATGCCATGCAGTTCCGCCAGTGATTGCTCACACATTTTTTTACCTTGATACTATTTTTCTCTTGTCAATACTACTACCGGTACATACCCTCATAAAAACCTGTTTGTTTGTTTGTTTGTTTATAAAATTTATGCTGTGCAGTATTTCATACTGATTTTGTATCTGATATGTTTGGCGTTGAGTGTGTAGTTGCGCCAGCTAGCAAATACACACCACTTGTTGTATAGACAACCGCGATAGGCTACAGTAACCGTGTACACGCCAGACATTGTATTGTAGCGCCGTGTGATTAGTTTGCCCGCTCGCCCATTGTTCTCTAGAACATTCTCACTCTCTCCGTCTGGCTGCCTGGCGAGCGGTCGTGTCAATTATTCTCCTGTTTATTTAATTGTCTGTTGGAGGTAAAAGTTGTTCGCGGACCAGCAACTACTACAAACCCAGCAGACGAACAATATATCAACTGGCGACCAACGGTGGCATTCGACGATCGCGGAAGAAAGAAAAACGAAGATTTTCGACGCCTACTGCCAACCCGGCGGTAGCGAAAAAGAGGACGATTTCTACAATCAGCTTGGCACAGATCATCGGTTGGTGTCGCCTACACTAACCTACAGGAGGAGGCACTGTCGGTGAGTATCTTCCTATGTGCCATCTTCTTTCTACGTTCCGGCCGGTGGTGGACGACCACCGCCTTTTCTACGACCTGCCTGCAGACGTTGCCGACTGCTACGTTGGTTGTACGTGCTGCAGCGCCGGTCCTCTTCGACTTTGCGCCGACCTGCCTACACACGGTACCGCCTACTCCTACATTCGCGGCTGTACATGTGGTAGCGCCGGTCCTCTTCGAAATCGCGTCAACCTGCCTACACACGGTACCGCCTACTCCTACATTAGCTGTACGTGTGTTAGCGCCGGTTCTCTTCGTTCTACAGTGCGCAAACCTGTCTCCACACGTCAGCTGTACGTGTGGTAGAGCCGGTTCTCTTCGAAAACACAACGACAGCTACTGGATTGTGGCTGTCACTTGTCTACGTGCCAGCAGCTACAAATCGTCACTACCGCGATGTCCAACCGCCGGACACACATCCCGGCACCTCAACCTTATTGGCAGACAGTCGACGACCATCCACCTCTCAAATGGCCACTCTGGGAGCGGCTATTCAACGCGTTTCTCACTGGCCTGGACGCAACCAGGGACAACACAGCGAAATTGACGGACAATGAGAAGAACGATTTTCTTCTCTCGTTTTTGGGGACAGCCGCGCTTCCCCAATTCGCCAGTCACCCTGTGTTCAACGCTGGTCCAGACACCAGCTTCGAGGAATTCCTGGCAGCCGCCAGGGAGACTTTCTACAGGCCTGTCAACCCGGTACGGGCCCTGTTCGACTTTATGCAGCACTCACAAGGGTCTACCGAGTCAGTCACTGAGTACATCCACGTACTCAGGACCTTGATCCAGCAGTGCACGTTCCCTGTTGACCAGGGGACACGACGCATCGAGGAACGCAACTTAATCGACTACCTGCTAGCGATTCAGATGGTGCGCGGCCTACACAGCCGTGCTACACAGGAGAAACTGCTCGCCCTCGACGCAGTGGATTTGGACAAATTCACTGCACTCGCATTGGCAGATGAGAGCGCCAAAACGGATGCTGCTAAGATGGCGCCCGGGTCATCGCAGATCAGCGCTACCTCACACCACCGGTACAACCGGGGCAAGGGACCTAGCTCCGTGCAGCACACAGGACCCAGACCTACGACGGTACGCCCCAGTACCTCAGCCAATCGTCAGACAACCGGCAAGAGAGCCTGCCGGCATTGTGGAGATTCCTCTCACGCAGACAGCAGGGATTCCAGATGCCGCGCCAGAGGCCAAACCTGCAGCAACTGCGGCAAACAGGGACACTTCCAGCGAGTGTGCAGGAGCAACCCGTGCTCCACCTCGCGCCCTGCCGCCAAACCACAGTGCCGCACCACTCACCAGGTGCGCAGCAATCACAAAAAGGGCCGGAAGAGTGTGAATGTCGTGCACACTCAACCACCTTATTGTGACGTCTACATCGCCTCTACCGACGATGCGCCTGCCAAACCGCTGCGCCTGATGGTCGACACCGGCTCGGAAGTCACTGGTATCACTCGGGCCGAGTTCCATAAGTACTTTCGAGCAACGAGACTGCAGACGGCCGACCACATCCTCAATTTCGATCGGTCAGAAGTGCCTATTGAGGGGCAATTTCCTGCTCAACTTTCCTTCCACGGACGAACTGCCAACGTGCCTGTGTATGTGTTTGGCAATTCCTGCCACAATACACTAGGCATAGACGCGATGCGTGCTCTGGATCCAGTGCACATCACTATCCAGTCGAACAGCAGCAACGTTTGCGCAGTCACTCAGTCCAGCTCACCAGAGGATGCCAACGATGGTGTCGCCGCCAGTAGCGCGCCACCAGCAGACATCTCTGACGTCTCTACCCCTACGCTACCTGCTAGGGATACCGGGACATGGGAGAAAGCAGGATTGCTGCCGCTGCTACACAGCTTTCCTAAGCTCAGCCCTGCGCAGAAGTTCTTCAGACGCCGACCTCGTTTGGGCTGGGAAGTCTACCGACAACCCCGCAAAACAGCTCAAAGAGAGGAAGGAGGGGAGGACATGCAGTCGCGGCAGAGACAACAGCAGTCAAACCAACGCGCTACTAGCAGCTCAGGACCAACGTTCACTGTTGGGCAGAAGGTGCGCACCAGACGGCCTCACACGCCCAAAGGACTGAGTCCCTGGAGCAACAAAGTACTGACTGTTGTGAAGGTACTCGGCAAATTCAACTACTTGGGGGCCGTTCATAAACGACGTCGTTCCAGAGGGGGGGAGGGGGGGTCGGCTGAAATGCGACGATAGACGACGCAACAGGAGGGGGAGGGGGTTAGCAAAAAACGACGTCGCTTTTTTCGGAATTTTAGGGTACTTCAATTACATTATTTTCGATTTATGCACATTCTATCAAACGTTTCTCCATACAGAAAAGCTTCCCAGAGCGGTTGTAGGGATTTATTCTATTGATTGTGCAGTATGGTAACAAGAAAACGTCACAGTACTCTATGTACTGCCGTTTTATTGGGGGGGGTAAACCGAAAACGACGTCGCCGGATGGGGGGGGGTCCCCAAGAAACGACGCAAGGCGATTTTGGGGGAGGGGGGTCCGAAAAATCGGGATTTTGGAACGACGTCGTTTATGAACGGCCCCTTGCTGTCTGACAAGCAGAAGTGGAACGGTCGCAACCTGCAACGCGTTGTTGACCGGCCGGGACCTACTGTCTACGAAGCTGAGGCTACCGCGCCAGAACCAGCTCAGCCGCGACCAGAACGGCGACACCACCCGCAGCGGAATCGTCAACCGCCAGACCGTCTAGGGGACTGGCACTACTACTGACCGACGCTTCCGCTTCAAGAAGAAAGAAGGTGGTTGATATGTTTGGCGTTGAGTGTGTAGTTGCGCCAGCTAGCAAATACACACCACTTGTTGTATAGACAACCGCGATAGGCTACAGTAACCGTGTACACGCCAGACATTGTATTGTAGCGCCGTGTGATTAGTTTGCCCGCTCGCCCATTGTTCTCTAGAACATTCTCACTCTCTCCGTCTGGCTGTCTGGCGAGCGGTCGTGTCAATTATTCTCCTGTATTTAATTATATTGTTGGAGGTAAAAAGTTGTTGTTGATCGGCTGCCACAGAAAGCAACAGCTACTACCGAGACCGCAGAGGAAACCAACAATATATCAGTATCATTTGAGGGATAAAGAATTAAGAGAAACCAATTTGTCTGTCCTGTCTGACCTGTTCCGTGCGTGCGTGCGTGCGTGCGTGCGTGCGTGCGTGCGTGCGTGCGTGCGTGCGTGCGTGCGTGCGTGCGTGCGTGCGTGCGTGCGTGCGTGCGTGCGTGCGTGCGTGCGTGCGAGCGTGCGTGCGTGCGTGCGTGCGTGCGTGCGTGCGTGCGTGCGTGCGTGCGTGCGTGCGTGCGTGCGTGCGTGCGTGCGTGCGTGCGTCCTTCTTTAGAATACGTATTTCGCAGTTTTGCGACCGGCCGCCAGGTGGCACTGCCATCAGCCCAAACCCCCAAATTTTCAATTTAATCTCGTTCCAGTTCAACCGCACCGATTTCCATGCCGATTGCTACATTCAATAGCGCCGGAAACGCGCTTAGACAGTGTGTATGGCGTTTAAGAGTTTGCGAACTATTCATGCAGAAAATCGAGTCAGAAATCTATAGTCTGCGGACGCCGCAATCTATTCTCTGTGTATGTGCCCCAGAAGGCCCTCCTTAGTAAACAGGCGAATGGGGTCGCAGCGCGCCCGGTCATTTGGCAGGCAGGAAGGCTGTTCTGAGCCAAAAACCTACAGATTGCGTACGTAGGTCCTGCGTCGGCCGCCCCAGTGCAACAATCGGTGCAACCAGTTTGATTCCGACTGTCATGCCACGTCCATTCGCCCTTTCATCCAACTCTGTCTAGGCCAAAAGCGAATAACAACCGCTGCAAAGAAAGACTGGAAGTCAAGAGGTAAGCCTGGACAGAAAACGGAACCTCAAAAAAACTGGCTGTATTTACCAGTTGGGACTAAAAATTTCAAATTCCCCCACAATGGCGGGCTGGCTTTGTCGCATCAGTAATTCCAACTCGCCGGGCGATTTAGGTTGAGTGACGTCCGTTTCTTGTCTTCACGAATACCTGTATTCACGACGTCGCTTGCGTTGCGCGCGCGTCTTTTCGAGCGAAATCAACTACCAGTAGGTCCTGCCTGTCGCGTGCGAAAGGTAACCAAAAAACTTTTATGTTTTGGCAGTCGGCGCGTCTAGATTTTCGATTAAAATGGCGATTAAAGTCAGTGGTCTGGACAGACCTGGTGTCTCTTTTCTCTTGCAAACCAATAACAGTTCGTATAAGCAAGTATTTGCTTTTTAGAGTGCCATTTTAGAGGTTTCTTTTGCTCTAATCGCATAATCGATTCACTTTTACTCCAGTTTTCTTTCATTCTTTTAATAAAATAGTACGCTTACAATTAGCAGAGCAGTTCTAATTACAAATGATTTTTCACGCCGTTGATTTTTCTGAGAAGCAATTTCAGTCCAATTTTGGCATCTTAGCAGTGACGAAGCCAAAATTTAGCAAGCACGTAAAGTTTTGACGGTGTCTGGTTGTGCCCCTCCCTACACAAATCGGGCGAGCAAGTTTTGTAAAACACGCATTTAAAAGAAAATTAACAGAATTTAACTGTTTCAGTAGTTTAAAGAAAGGAACCTGGCTGGGTATCTAACAAGGACGAGAAAATATTTGAAAATCAACGCATTCTGGGCGTAAAGTAGTTAATTTATGTATAATGTAATTTTATGTTTCACTAATTTTAAAGATTTTCTCTTCCTACCTCCAACGCAAAAAGGGCAATTTGAGCCCAAGCTAGTACAGTAGGTGCTATGCGATATTTTATGCGCTTCCATTTTTATCGTTTCTTGGCTAAGAATGGCCCGAATTTTTGCGATTTTTACAAGTTCCCATTCATTTGTCGGCCCCTAAATATATTTCTCAGCTCAAGACCGACCCCTTGGTAGATCACCTGTTGTACCTTGTAAGAGGTGTGCCGCCAAACGAAGCTGGTATTAGGTAGGACAGGTGTAATTTTACACCTTCATTGGTCTGGTTGATTTGCTTGTGTACGTGCCAAAACTGGAGTTTGGCTGTTTGATCGGCATATTGGGCCGGGCACCGGTTTAGCCCTGACCTGTCATACAGGTCTTTGTACCACTTCTGCCAGACTACGTAGTATGTGGGTCGTACCGATTATTAGTTCTAAACGGCTCCTATAACTTTTTTCTTAACCTATTGCACATAAACCTACCAGTTTTAACTTTAAAAAACTGGCATACAGTACATCCATGTATACACCAAGGGGTTTCTTTTTTTTGTTATAAATAGTTTTAATATTAAATCTAAATAAATATTAACAGGGGACTATTATGTTAGTATTAAATTATAATCAAAATCGGCCAGTTTTATTATATTAATATTAAATTAAAATAAAATTTCACTATTAAAATTAGTAGTCTGAGCTCAAAGTCTGTTAGTGGATTGGGCACTAAAAAAGCTCAAAAATAGCAAAAAAATCGCAACTTTTCGGCTAAATATCGTCAAAAATCGCGAATTTGGGCTGAAGTACAGCTAAATAGTGACGATTTTGGCAACGTTTGTGTCTGAAACTGCAAAATATCGCAAAAATTGTCTCAAAAAATTACTTGCCAGAAAAATCTGAGGGGGATTGGAAAAATCGTCTCGGGGTCTCCATCCGGAGGACTAGCCTATGTAGGGTGGGGGCAAATCCTCCAGATCCCCTCTGTTACATTTATGTCCGCGAGTATCAGACGAACACAAATCTGTAGAGCAGTAGGCGAAGTATACGAACATAGTGTTCGCCTAAATGAGTAGTAGAGCTAAAACAAGATTTAGATTCAAAATATTCTATCCTGTGCGAAATAAACGATTCATTCTTTCAGCTCACGATGATATCCTTGATTCAATTCATCAGAAAGCTCTACGGCTTCTATCCCTGTCGAGCCAACGGCGCCGATTCGCTAGCTTTCGGAATATTTCTCCTATCCGAACTGATCACAATCGCACTCTGGGTTCGGCGCAAGCTACTCAAGAACAAGAACCGAATCTACGAACAGTTGGGCTTGGAGACGAAGCCGGAAATCGCGCGCGACAACCCTCTCTATAAGCCGCAGATAATCTGGGAGAACGTTTCCCTATTCGGCATTGCGCACCTGGTTGGAATGTACGGATTCTATCTGATTTTCACCAGCGCCAAATGGCAGACAGGATTGTACTGTTATCTATTACATCTTTGTTGTCTTTATACCATACCTGGAGGGGTACACAGACTGTACGCTCACCGAGCGTTCAAGGCGTCAAAACTCTACGAAGTAGTGGTGATGATTCTACACACCACTCTGCTTCAAAACGACATCATACACTGGGCCAGAGATCACAGGTGTCATCACAAGTTTGTTGACACTGATGCAGATCCGTACTCTGCCAAGAGGGGTTTTTTTTTCTCTCACTGTGGTTGGCTCCTAATGGAACGCCACCCAGACAACATCAGGCAAGGAAAGAAGATTGACGTCTCCGATTTGACCTCCAATCCTGTCCTTCGCTTTCAACGCGACTATTACCCGTGGTTGGTGATCCTATTCAACGTGCTTCTCCCCCCACTAGTGCCTATGCTGTTCTGGGACGAACGACCATGTACGGCCTACTTTGTGGCCGGACCAGCGTGTTGGATTCTCTCTCTAAACTGCACCTGGTTTATCAACAGCATTGCCCATTATGGAATTCTAGGAGAGCAGCCGTATAACAAGAAAATGTCGCCAGTAGACTTGCCTATCTGGTACAATTTGATCACTGTGGGCGAAGCAGACCACAATTTTCACCACTGTTTCCCGACCGACTATTATTCGAGTGAAAGAAGGTCGATTTTTCACCTAGCCGGAAATGCGATCAAACTGTTTAGTCTGGTTGGATTGACCTATGACCTCAAAGTGACCTCGCCTGGTCTGATAGAACGCACCAAGCTGAGGAATGGATTTGAGCCCAGTCTGACCTACTGATAAGTTGGTGTTGAAGAGTGGCGTACCCATTTTTTTGATGATAGGAACGGAAACGGAATAAAACTCTGTTACTTTTTAAATGCCGCCTAACTTCGAACGCTCTCAGACTTTTCTTCGCGCAAAAGCTTAGCTGAAAACGGTCGGGTACGTCATTGGTTGATGGTGAAGGTATTTTGTGCGCCAACTGTGCAAAAAATTCGAGCACTCAAAGGTTTTCAATGAAAAAATTGAGTAAATGCGTTACAGATGTACAGTTTACAGTGTAGCAGTTAAGTAAAGAATAAATATACTGTGACATACAACAGTGCCGCTCTCAAACAGCTCCACCAACTACCAGAATTGAACCAGAATTTGGACAACAACCAGACATCCTTTACACGCCTTTGTTGGCGCGGCCGGTTTGAATGTAATTAGTGTTGGTGAGTTGGCCGGTATCTGGTCTAGTCCGTCCCTAGCACGACCCTATTGTTGGTGACTCGGTCGCTCTTGTTGGCCAATTTGACCAATTCTGGCTGTTTGTTGGTGGAGCTGTTTGAGAGCAGGACTGTACAGTACGATACTGTAGACAAACGTCTAAGTCTGAATTTCAGCGATAATAATGAATAGATAGATTCTGGACCAGTTCAATCGGATTATTGGCGTTTTTCAAAGTGTTACGTACGTTTATTGACGCTCATTTACTGGCGTCAGGTTGTTTTGTCGGGTGGGTGTCTGTCTGTCAGGTTTAACAGGAAACATGCCAAAACTGTGCGCATCGCTTAGTTGGAAAACTAGTTTGTTTGTTGTGATGTCACACAGTTCAGTGCGTAAATCGATGTGATATCTTGGCGCTAACAGAAACACCAACATTCACATATTAGCTGAAAGATTTCAAAGTAGTAACAGTAGTAGAATTAGTGGTACTAGTAGTAGTACAATACAAACAATGTGGGCAAAACCGGACAAAATAGCAAGATTCTCTTAGGAAAAACTCAAGAATCTTTCGGCTTTAGTAAACAGAAACATGGAATTATCAAATAATTCTCACAAAACAGTCCATAAATTTCTACAAATTTTTCCGAATGACAGCAATTTAGAAGTTTTTTTGAAAAGATTCAAAATCGGTCAGGTCATGGGACCATTCTGAGTAAGAAAGAAGGCAAAATATTCGCAACAAATATGTACAATTACCGGAGATCTCCGCTTATAAGACCACCATAGTTAGAAGACCATGGTCTTATAATAGGTTTTTGTTTCCAGTTATAACATACATGTAACAGGTCATCCGCCGATGGGGGGAGGGGGGGGTTGGGGGGGTCTGGCGCCGGCCGGGGGGGGGGTCTGAGCCAAAATTTTGGGGGAGGGGTGGGCACTAAAAAACGCTCAAAAATCGAGAAAAATCGCAATTTTTTGGCTAGAAATTGCCAAAAATCGCTAATTTGGGCTGAAATACAGCTAAAAAGTGCTGTTTTGCAGGCGATTTTGGCAATTTTTGTGTGTGAAAGTGTAAAAAATTGCAAAAATTTGCTCGAAAATTTACTTGCCAGAAAAATCGGAGGGGGGGTCGGTGAAATCGTCTCGGGGGGGTCCCCAGCCGGGCGGTCTGCCCTATGTCGGGTGGGGGGCAGACCCCCCCCAGACCCCCCCCTGTTACATGTATGAGTTATAAGACCATGGTCTTCTAATAGGTGGTCAGAAAACTGGGTTCATTGACACCCATTTTCCAGTTAAAAGACCATGGTCTAGTTAAATTAACCGATTTTAGCACACAATTATCTGTTTTTAAACTAAACAAAACCTGTCCATCGTGAAAAAACAAAGGCAGAAGTATATAATATAGGTAAAACATTATTCTGATTTTTGTTTTAAACACAATACAGTACCTGCTATGCTTCAACGCTAAATTTCTTTAAGTAATTTCAAGTAAAGTTCTACAAGTCAAGCGTAAAATGGTCAGGCATGTCTGGAACAACAATCTATGTGAAAATCAAATTGAACTTTTGGCCAAAAACCCATGTTTGGAGTGAAATAACATTTTCCAGTTAGAAGACCATGGTCTTCGAAAGGGCGCCAAAAAGTGACCCTAAATTTGGGCATTTTCCAGTTATAACACCAGGTCTTATAAGTGGAAAACTCCGGTAAGTAAAATAAAACTTCTAATCTAAGGCGAGAACAAAGCCTACTTTGCCCCACATTAATGGCTTTAGTGTCAACTCTTTCACCGACGAGAATTTGCCTTTCGAATGATATTTTCCGACTTCCGACCACCCTAGAAACATAATGCTTTTGGTGATGCCAAACAAACCCATGTTTGCCATTTGAACCACTTTGAACCTATCAAAATTCGGTATTGGGGTACCAGTTGCCATATAAATGACCGATAAGTATACTGTAATCCATATTCCAGACACAACCATTCTTATACTCCACTAGTGCAAGAGGTTATTGGACTTATTAGGTAATAATGAATGCACAGAGATGCTTCCTTATCAGTGTTGTACCTGCGTAGGTTTAATCGAATTACTCTTCTGACGCACATCTTTTGCCTAATTTGCTTATAACTCATCAGCTCTGTCTCTCTAAATAACGTTGGTTGATAAGCATACATATGTCTTGTACATGGTTATGTGTTGAAGGGGACGGGGTTTGAGGCTTGAGTCTGAGTTGAGGGGGAGTTCCAAAAAATCGCCACAAAACACTAAAATCTGGGCTCAAATACAGCTATAGCCTATAAGAATCGCCGCTCTATATACAATTTCTGCAATTTCCGCGTCGAAAATCGTAAACAAATGGTGTCCCCGAAACTCAATTCTTCCAAAAGTAGGGGCAGGAGGTCAGAGCCCAAACCCTTTTGGTTGATGCTTAGTTCCGTTGTTCCCAGTTCCGACCTTTCGTTTTCACTGCATTAGAGTTGTTAAGCCTAAGCCTCAGCCTGAACTGAACCTAACCCCTAAAGCTTGAACCTAGACCTAAGCCTAAGCCTCAACTTGAACCCTAACCTTAAGCCTTGTTAAGTCGGTAACAAGTACCGATATGAGAGAACCGAACCGAACCTTTTACTTGTGAGAAGAACTAACAGATGAGCAACGAGAGAGCGCAACAACAGAGAAAGTCCGAGAGCGGAAGTGTATATGCAAATAATTGACAGATGCCCTCTACCAGAAGACACCTAAAAGCATATGTACAATACGTATAAACAACAGTAGACAAAACCTAACACACAAACACTGCATCTGTGTGTGCGTATATTGTGCAGTATTTGAAGTACACCTCTACAAGCCTAAGCCTGAACCAACCCTAAACCTAAGCCTAAGTCTCAACCTAAATCTAAACCCAAACCCAAACCCAAACCTAAACCTAAACTTAAACCTAAACCCAAACCCTAAGCCTAAGCCTAAGCCTAAGCCTAAGCCTAAGCCTAAGCCTAAACCTGAACCTAAACCCAGACCCAAACCCAAACCCAAACCCAAACCCAAACCCAAACCCAAACCCAAACCTAAACCTAAACTTAAACCTAAACCCTAAGCCTAAGCCTAAGCCTAAGCCTAAACCTGAACCTAACCCCTAAGCCTATGCCTAAGCCTAAGCCTAAGCCTGAACCTAACCCCTAATAAGCCTAAGCATGAACCTAAGCCCATGAGCATTGTTACGTAGCTGTTCTTTCTTGTATATTTTACCAGAGTCCTGTCTGTATAAAAGCTAGTGGATGTTATTATAAAGTCGGAACTGGGAACACACAGCACTTTTCCCCAAGTCGTACGGCAACAAAATCTCGTAAAAAATGCTAAAATTTCGAAGTACATTACGTAACAACGAGTGGGTGCCACAACTGGTTATTCGAATAAAGTAGATAGAAAGGTAATTCTGGCCGGGCGGACGGCCCCAAAATCCCACACTTTTGTTCGTTGCGCGTGGCTAAGATTTTTGTCTTCTAGTGACGTAGGCGCGACAAAACTTCCTGCTGGTCCGGTTTTTCCTTCGGCGCGACTAAATAACCTTCAACTTTTGCCATTTACCTGTAGACTCGGCGCCAACCCGGTCAGTAGTGTAGTGACGCAGTGAGAGAGAGAGAGAGAGAGTTGAAGGAGTTATAACTTCCTGTGCGTTGTTTCCACGTTTTTTTCCGCTCCAAAAATACCGACTATGAGCGAAATTACCAGCGGCGGATTGCTGGAAAACGGATTTGAGAGCGAGGAAAAAGCGGAGAGTGTGAGAAAATTGAGCGAAGAATTGGACGCGCTGCTGGAAACGGCACCGAAAGATGAATTGTCGGTAAGTCCTCTGGTCAGCCAAAACGCCAGAACCATTAATTATTGTAATTATGGGTCACCCCCAGGACGATTTATTCCAGCGATTTTTGTGGCCAAGTAATTTTTTAGACAATTTTTGTATATTTTTACAATTTCAGACACTAAAATTGCCTGTAAAACAACGCTTTTTAGTTGTATTTGTTTAACCCCTAGCGCTCTTTTTACGATTTATAACCCAAATTATAGGGATGGCCGGCCATTTCACGTTTCTGCAGCGCAGATTATAAAATACAAAAATGCCCTGAAAAAATTGTCCAAAAATGGTTCGCGCAACTTCAGGGGCAAATTCTTTTTTATGTTCCGTTATTGTTGGGAGAAAGTGGTGTATTTATTTTCTTCGGTGTTTTTTAAAATTGTTGTTTTTGAAGTATAATTTACGCGCTTTGAATTTTACCTATTTATGGAATTTTACCTATTGATGATGGTTGGCGATTTTAGTGCATTGTTATCGTTTGACATGGTGATTTGTACTGGATGTTTGCATGGAATTCTAAAGGATGGTTGCGTAAACACTGTTTCTTTGCCAAAAACAGGTTATTCCAAAATTTTAAGCCGATTTTCAAAAAAGTTGTATTGTTATCCATCCCTGGTGGTACATAGGTTTTGACTGTGCGCTCAGATGAGTTGGACAGCGTTGTATGCAAATTTTTGCACCGTCTTTCAGACCTGGAGGCGGGACTTCGAACTGTTCCAGAAGCTCTTCCACAAATTCATCTACACCCATCCAAAAGTGGTCTGGAGCGAGATTTATAACCCTCCAGATGAGACCATCCGATATCACGATCAGCTTCCCGACCCCAGCAACGAAGAAATCCAAAATATACTGCGAAAATTAGTAGTGGTCAAGCTGAATGGCGGCCTCGGCACAACGATGGGCTGCAAAGGGGCCAAGTCGTTGATTTGCGTTCGCGACGGACTCACCTTTCTGGACCTGATTTTGATGCAAGTGGAGGTACTGCGCATATGACAGTCACGCACTTACAATAGGGACAGCATACATGTACTAGGAGGGGTTTGGGGGGGTTACCCCCCCCCTGCTGGAAAGGCCAAACCCCCCCCCCTCACCCCCCCCCCCCGAGACAGGTTAAGGGACCCCCCCCCCCGACCAAAAAATACAAGTGGTGGTAGTGGCTCCAGTATTAACAAACTGGGTCAGAAATCACTAATTTTTAGCCTAAACTTCACTTGAAAAGCCTTTGGAAACCGAATTTGGCGTTTCCACTGCTGATATTTAAGAAAAATCGGTGTTTTTGGAAGCTCTTTTTGTCATTTTTTGCTTGTTTTTAGCTTTAAAACGCTATTTGGCAGCTTAAAATAGCGATTTTTAGCGTCCTTACTGAAAAAAACGTGCTAAAAACGCATTTCTAGGCGTTTTGGAGCTTTTTGAAATTTGGGACCCCCACCTGGGCGACCGCCCCCTCGACCCCCCACCTGAGGAAAACCCCCCCCCTACCCCGCTCCCCCCAGGTCGGCCCGGAGCTGTTACATGTATGAGGGACAGTCCATAAACGACGCCGTTCCAAAATTCCGATTTTTCGGACCTCCCTCCTCCCAAAATCGCTTTGTCCTTTCTTTGCGTTAAGTGCCTGAATGTATCAGAATTTCACAGTAATTGTTGTTGTGAGTGACCTTTTGTCGTTTCGGACTAGGAGTAACCAACTGGTATAGAGCAGGAGACACACAACGTCCGGCAATCTCCTTAACAACAACGCTCCCCTTTGCTGTCGTTGTGTGCAAGACAGCTAACGTTTGGTTGCCATTTATCTACTTGCCCATACATGTAACAGGGGGGTGGGGGGGGTCGCCCCCCCCCACCCGACTTAGGCCAGACCCCCCCGGATGGGACTCCCCCCCCCCCCCCGAGACGATTTCACCGACCCCCCCCCTCCGATTTTTCTGGCAAGTAAATTTTCGAGCAAATTTTTGCAATTTTTTACACTTTCACACACAAAAATTGCCAAAATCGCCTGCAAAACAGCACTTTTCAGCTGTATTTCAGCCCAAATTAGCGATTTTTGGCGATTATTAGGCCAAAAATTGCGATTTTTTTCGATTTTTGCGCTTTTTTTAGTGCCCACCCCCTCCCCCAAAATTTTGGCTCAGACCCCCCCCCCCGGCCGGCGCCAGACCCCCCAACCCCCCTCCCCCCATCGGCGGATGACCTGTTACATGTATGTACTTGCCATTGCTGAGTTTCGATGGCCAGGGTTGGGCTTTGTGTTTGTGCCATCGCCTCGACAGGTTTCGAACCCACAAACAACCGCTCGGGTGACTGAAGCCAGCCAGCTAACCACTGAGCCAACGGCGACTGACTAATTAATACTAATAATTATAACTGTTTCAGCGAATCAACCGCATTTACAATGTCGATGTTCCACTGGTTCTGCTCAACAGTTTCAGCACAGACCAGGCCACTAGAAATGCGCTGAAGACCTACCATAAAGGAGTTACAGTATACACAGCCATGCAGAGCAAGTGTCCCAGAATCAGAAAAGACACCCTCCTTCCAGTGGCTACCACTTTAGCCAAGTCTCGGAACGATGCGTAAGGCCTTTTTGTCCCTTTTGCAGTGGCCAAAGAATTTTTGCGATTGTGTGTGTAGTACGTAGGTACGTATGTATGAACGTTTATTGAAACGATATTCAGTCCAAACAGGGAACCAAAACTGTAATCTAAAGTACAGGAAGTATGAACCCTTTGACTAGATGTAGCTACACATAGAGAACCCTATTTTGCATACTTTACAGTACAGTACAGTACTGTAGTAGAATGTCCAACAAGAAAGCAATGTAGTCAGACGTTCCGAAGGTTTGGCATGTGTCCAGAAATTCAACAAACATCTCAGATCTGACAAACTTAATAATGTCACCAAACAGAAATTGTGCAAAATTCCGAGCGATTCTGAAAATCTTCAAAATTGACCCAACTGCTTTCTCTCTGAATACACAGATTTTTTTACCTTTTAGCTGGTACCCTCCCGGCCATGGCGAGGTATTTTCGGCGTTGAATAGATGTGGTTTGCTGGACCGATTTGTCTCAGAAGGAAAGGAACTGTTGTTTATCTCTAATGTCGACAATTCTGACGCCACAGTAGATCTGAGAATTCTCAACTTTCTACTAAACGGAGAGGGATCGGGAATCGACTATCTTATGGAAGTCACCAACAAAACACTTGCCGACGTTAAGGTGTGCATGCCTATACAGTACCCAAGCACTTTTTTATTACTTCGGCTTAGACTTAGACTTAGGGTTAACAGCCTCGTGGGGTAAGTGACCGCTAGTCAAGATTGCATTGAATATTATTTAGGGCGGTACTGTAATAAAACACAGAGGAAGACTAAGTCATCTGGAAAACGCTCAGGTACCCAAAGAACACATGGAAGAGTTTAAGGGAGTCAACAGGT
>JASANB010002776.1:0-36185 GCA_030248155.1 Sabatieria punctata
TGTTTTCGAGGGGTAAATAGCCGACGAGCGACCATATATGATGTCGGTACCATAAACGGCATTAAGTGTCTGACTGTGTTAGATGTATGCTAATAGGTACCTGAAAGATGTAGCCTGTCATTAGCTGACTTTCCAGACCGGCCAAAACGCTTTGTAGCGGCTTCAGATTTTCCGACTCTACCTCGAACTTTTTTGGATTGTGATGCACCATTTGAACCATTCTGAATTTCAGTCAGGACATTAGTTTACCAAACAAACATTGAGTCGTAGCTGAGGGGTAGGGGCTATTTGGCCAAAATTTCACCAGCAATCACGCATGCTTAACGACTTAAAAAGGATTTCTAATTCTGTGGCACTGGCTGCCAGTGCCAACCACTTAATTTAGACTTTGGTGGATTGGCTGGCAGTATCCAAAAACAAACTTGACATAAGCGTCCCAATGTTTACGCAGGAGCGGGTGATTCTCAATGATTTCGTCCAGAATTATCAGCACAGATAAGAGCGTGCCAAGAGACTGGAAGAAGGTAGGAAAGTGATAATCGGCAGTCTTTAGCAACGGATTGCGTCTGCAACAAACCAACCAACGTCTCACAAGTGTAGTGCTTTTCTATTCTAAAGTTCTGTCAGTGTTCGTACAGATCCGGAATTTTCAAATTCGCTCACTTTTCCTGACCAAACTAAAAAAATTCCCTGACTTTTCAGAGGCAAAATAAAAAAGATTCTTTACAGTGAACAATTAAATTATAGTGATTTCCGGGCAGATAAACCCATCAATTTCGAAACCAACGTTAGAATTATTGAAGAAAAACTGGTTGAGCTGGAAAATTTAGCTTAAGAACACACTCAAAAAACGTGTTTTGAGAGCACTAGATTAAACAGTTTTGCAGCACTTTTATGCAGCAATCACTAAATTCTGCCTGACCAAACACTAAATTCCCTGACCTGTACAAACGCTGACTGTATCTTTGTAAGTGTAGGTAGTGAACATACGTAGGACTGTGCAATGCAGCTAATTGATGAAGCATGTTTCTAGTTACGTGGTAGCAACGAGTGACGAATTGAGAGAGTTCTTGGAGACAGGTCAGAAACCGACTCATCATCTTAAAGTGACCCCCTTCCGAGCTGGGTTCTAGTTCAGTCTCCACTGAAAACAACCACCATGTACTAATTAATGCAGTCAGGCACTTAACGCCCTTTATGGAACTGGTACCTAGGCTAGTGGCACCATAATGGTACCCCACGTTCGGGAACTGTGGTGCATATATGTAACAGGGGGTCTGCCCCCACCCGACTTTGGACAGACCTCGCGCATGCCCTGCCCCCTCCCATCTTATTTTTCTGGCAAGTAATCTTTTGAGCAAATTTTTTGTTTTTTTTTTTGCAATTTCAGACACAAAAATTACCAAAATCGCCTGTAAAACAGCACATTTTAGCTAGCTTTTTTAGCTGTTTTTAGCTAACTAGGTTTTTTCAGCCCAAATTATCGATTTTTTTCGATTTTGAGCGTTTTTAGTGCCCACCCCGTCCCCCTAAATTTTGGCTCAGACCCCCCAACCCCCCTCCCCCCATCGGCGGATGACCTGGTACATGTATGATGGTACCCCTACAAATAATATAAAAAATGTTATATTAATAAGGCCAATAAATAGTAAAGAAAGACAGCTACCATCTTCCCCATAGGCGAAAAGAGCGGCGAAGAATTTGGAGTTGGCCTCCTGTTGCAGCAGATCCACTTCGGTCTGCAGTGCAGTCAATATGCAAATTATCTTGTCGACTACGTTGTTTCCACTGCGCACCAAATCTTGCACTGAACACGACTCCCGGGTTTGGCACTGAAGAAATTTACATAAAACTGGCTCATAGGTAAAAGTACTGTACAGCAAGGTACTATACAGTAGTAGGAGAACTAAACTTTCTAATGAAGCTTATGTAAATCTCACAATCACAAGAACAGACGGAATTCAGTTTACCGTAAAACTTGTAATAATGGCGCCGCTCCAATAGTAGCGCCCTTTACGGAAAGCCCGAAAATATAAACGCGCAGGCTCTAATAGTAGCGCCCTTCTAATAATAGCTCTCCCACGCGCACTACTATCAACGCTTTTTACGTGTTTTCAATGTAGAATACTGTTTCTTTGAGACAATTTTCCTTGATAACTCATATAAAGATTGCTTGTGTTTAAGACAAAAATAGCCTGTATTTCAGAAAAATGAGGATACTTGAGATGGCCAATGTAGCATTGAAATAATAAACGCGCACGCTCCAATAATAGCGCCCCAAAAGCAATAAGGAAAAAAAGAAGTTTTACAGTACTTCTAGTTTTATGAATCGAAAATCGACGTCGCGAATTTGCCACTCCTCTTGTGTATTCTCCACTCGTTTTGTAAACTCTTCCAAAAACTGTCCGTACCTCTGTAGCTGAGACTTGACAGCAACGTCTGAAAATAATAAATTCCACTAAAGACAATTCTGTGAAATCAAAATCGACTTCAAATAGAAGGCACTTTTCTAATTCCTCATACCGTGTCTATAGTTTGTAGCTCTTTTTAAAGTTTGGTCGAACCGGTGTAGCTAGCTGAGCTTACAGACAGACCACATTGACTTTAGAGTTTGTAAGACTATTTGCGCCATAACACCTTTCAACAGACAATACCAAAGATGGCTCACCTGCTGTGCTGACACTTTTGAATCCATCAACCGTCATTTTTCCAGCCCAGACAACAGCTTAAAAGAATAAGTTCAGACCGTCCGTATACGCATGTCGGGTGACATTATAATTCAGACATGTAACATTCATATTGTTGTTTGTGTATACACTACACAAACACATTTACCATACACAAAAATTATACACCGTTTTTTCAATGTGTATACACATACATATGCAGGGTGTGTAAAAAAAAACAACCCAGCAGAGTTTTTGCTGTAGCAACCGCAAATCTCAACCGATTTGAATGAATCCTGCTTTAAATGAAAGATAAATAAATTCTTGAAAGACTGGTGAAGGCCCTATTAAGATACGATGCTTAGCTCCTGAGATTTTTTCCTTCAAACTCAAAACAGAGATTTTGGCAGTGAACAAGAGCGATTCCGTTGCACTTCACAACAAAACGGATTCCTACTGCTGAGGGGCAACAAGACTTTTACAAATGAAGTAACCAAGCATGTGTGGCACCAGAAAAACCGCGTTACGTTAGCCCTGAGCAGTAGGAATCGGTTTTATTATGAAGTGCAACAGAATAATAAAAATCGCTCTTGTTCATAGCCAAAATCTGTTTTGACTTTGAGTGCAAATATCTCAGGAACCAAGCATCATATCTCAATAAAAGCTTCACCAAACTTTTAAGAATTAATTTATCTTTTATATAATATAGGACTCACTGAAATCGGTTGAGATTTGCGGCTGCTACAGTAAAAAATATGCTGGGTTGTTTTAATCTCTGTTGTGCACTGCCAAAATCTCTGTTTTGATTTTGAAAGCAATTATCTCAGGAACTAAGCAACACATCTTAATAAAAGCTACACCAGTCAAGAATTTATTTATCTTTCATTTAAAGCAGGATTCATTCAAATCAGTTGAGATTTGCGGTTGCTACAGCAAAAAATCTGCTGGGTTGTTTTTTTTACGCACCCTGTACATTACCATACACAAACAGTACTAGAAATGTGCATTTGACATAAATTCAAGTGTGCAACAGAATTCAAGGATTTACCTGTTTTTGTCGTACTAGAGACTAAAAATCCTCATAAAGCCTTTCAATGGCTGTAACTAGCCCAACTTCAAAAGCTATCCCAATTAAAAACCAATCTACTCTGAGAGATATGGTTTTCTAGTATTTCTCGCTCAAAATCTGGGCGAAAATTTGCATTTTCTGTACAATACACATTCACATTAATACATAACCATTATTTTTCTGAATGTGAGTACACAAATTGAGGGGTTGGATCTTGGCATGATCACTAAAATCGCTAAAAAGACGGATTTCCAACTAGAAATAGCTCAGAGGCGATCAATATCCGAGCATCAGAGACAGAAAAAAGTTGTTGTTTTAGAATAAAAAATTGCTTTGCTTGAAATCGTAAAAATAAAAGTTAAAAAACTGGATTACTAGAAAAACTGGGTCCTAATCTGTAGGCGCTTACTACGTAGATGCACATATTCCTGAGGGCCTTGCAATTTCACAGACCAACATTAGATGGCCAAAACGGTATTAGACCTTTTCATACAGAATATTGCTCATTATTCAACTGTATTCAGAACAAGCACAAACGTAACAAATAACCATACTTTCTCAATTTAAAATAGAACCTAACACTTTTCTTCCAAATTAGTCATCACAGAATCTGTTTTAATAGGCACTGCCGTTAATGGATCGTATGACCATTTAGGGTAAACTCTCTTGTACAGATTCATCAGTACTGTATCCATTGAGTTGAGTTGACTATTGAACGTGCATTTCATGTGACCGTGGGTGCCTAAACAAAACTAGTGTTATGATTGACTTATATCAGTCAGGCACCTAACGCCGTTTATGGTACATGCACAGGTACTTAGGGTCAGACATGGGCTAGCATTTCGGCTGAGGGCGGTAGAAAGCCGCGTCGTTGGCTCAGTGGGTAGCTCGCTGCCTCTGAGTCACGGCGGCCCCTGCATCCCTAGCGGTTGTAGTGGTTCATCCTCTCGGCGCGGCAAGTTTCTTGCTGCAAAGAGTTGGTCGTCGGCACAACGCTCCATCCAGGCCACCGAAAGCTGGTTACAGTGAGTAGGTAAAATGGGAACCAACTGGATCTGCCGTTGCACCGAAAGCCGCTCCAAAAAGCATGCCGCGTTGGAGGGAAGATCAACGACGTCAGGAGCTGTCTGAGAGACCAGCAATAAGGCTGATACCGGTTTAGTGCCACTGGCCGGGGCGGCCGTTGGGAGCTGTCAGCACCATGACGTCACCACGCCAGGCACTCTCTTAGTACCAGGCGCCCAACAGCATGGCTTGAGTGGCTTGGCAGTGAAAGAAGGGCAAACGTCCGAGATGACGAATCACGGGGAAGCGAAATGGACCTCGAGTCTGATCGCAGGCACCCGCACATCGGATCGGATCGGAGGGCGGTAGAATTTTCAATTCCTGAGGGGCGCTGACGGGGTAGGAGCGCCTGAGGGGGACTGAGGGGGTGGTAAGCCAAAAAGTCCGATTTTGGCTAAAATCAAGGGTTTTTTTGCTTATTTTTAATTAAAATAAGCCAAATAAGCTATTCTGAGCTCATTTACACCTAATCCAGGCATATTTTTATCATAATTTTCTATACAGAATTATTCCGAAAAATTCCTGAGGCGGGAGTAGCCGCCGGCTGAGGGGGTAGGTCATAGCCTGAGGGGGGCAAACCCTCCTCAACCCCCCCTTGCCCATGTCTGCTTAGGGTACTGTCACCATATGGTTGTTGTTGTTGTAAGTTTTTGTCCTTTCGGACTAGGAGTAGCCAACTGGTATAGAGCATGAAGAGACAGAAGGTCCGGCAGCCTCCTTAACAACAACCCTCCCCTTTCGCTGTCGGTGTGTGCAAGACAGCTAAGCTTTGGTCCCTATTTATCCATGGTACCTTCGAATTCGGCCCTGTACCGGTACTATATATGGTACCACCAAAGTCCCAGAACGTGGCGTACCATGGTGCCACTAGCCTAAGTACCTTCGTTATATGCTGCCAGTACCATAAATGGCGTTAAGTGTGAGGCTGTATATTGTAAAAAAAAGACAGGTTTACCGACTGCTTCTTTGATATGTCCGTGACAGCCGTATTTGGTCCTCAACTCGACCGGCTTGAACCATTCGATGTCTTCTATAACTGGTTTACATTAGATTTATTCTGGCCCTTACGTGACCCCAACGATTATTATTAATTTTGAACCATTTCATGCAACTTTCAGCACTTAATAAGAAAACTGATTATGCATTCGAAGAAATTCTGACTTTCTAAGCCACCACCACCCTGCTTTGCTGTTATCTCAAGTTTTGTAGAGTCTATGTACATTATATTATTTTGACTGAGCCAAGCCAAATTATACCTACCTCGATTGAAGAACATGTAACGAACGACGGCCGATTTCTTATGTATTTTGAACGGATGCCCGGACAGAACGATCCGTTTCACCACTATTCTATCCGGATTCACGCCCAGCATTGCTCCCGACGCCACTAGCTGATGGTTTCCTAAAATAGAGCTTGTCCTTCTTTCCTTAATCACACTTCCGGCCGACAAAATAGCACACTCTTCTTGTTCGCATAAATTGGTGTCCAATAGAAATACGCGATAACAGCAAATTTTCTCATATGACTAAAGTCCTTGCCAAAAAAGAGCGGATTGGCGGTTTTTTGCGAATAACTCCTTATGGGTGCATCGGAGCGCTTTTTGCATCATAACCAAAGTTGTAGAGTGGCTCGAGCTCGGTACTCTAGTCAACCTAATCTGCGCAACGCGCCATGGTAATGCTAATCTGCGCAACGGAAAAAAATAAGCTTTTCCTATAGCTAGGATGAACGCGAGTTTTTCAGTGAGTTATAATCTACAGACCTCGGGGATTTCAAAAATGTATTCATACTTCTTCTAGGTGGAACGGTTCCAGAGTTATACACCATCAAAGTTGGCCGAAAATGCTAAAAATGGCCATTTTTGGCGATTTTCAGATTTCTGGGGGGGATTGGAATAACTCTGGTTCAACTCAGCCGATCAGGCTGAAAATCACATATATGGTGTAAAATTTAGTTTTACGTCGATTGAGACACATATGAACCCTGAAAAATTGACCCTGATACCGTAATCCCGATTTTTTCAACTTTAGGTCATTTGATTTTTTTCTGCTGGTATGTAGAAGCTTAACCCCTCCACTGTAGTTATAAATGTACTTTACAGTGTTTTGAGTCGATTTCAGTCTATTCTGAAGCCATTCGGATACTGTAGATTGTGGTCCTGGCACGAAAACTGCATTTAGTCAGTTTACGTGGTTTCTGCTTTAAGGAAATGCTGGATGGAGTAGGAACTAAGGGTTTTCGCGGTCAAGGAACCCATTTCTGACATCGCCGTAATCACTGGGTTACTGTATCTTGAGGTCTCGACACGAAAATTGTTATTTTGTGTTTATGCATGCCTGGTGCAAGGAAACACTCGAAAGAGAAGGCAATAAAGGTTTTCAGGGGTGGGGAATCTATTTCTGACATAACCACCATTGCTGGGTTACTGTATTTTGAGGTCCCGACGAGAAAATTGTTATTTTTTGCTATTTGGGTGTTCGTGTTGCAAGAAAACGATGAATTCACAAGCATGAAAGGTTTTCGGCATCAGCGAATTCATTCAGGGCATAGCGAATGTTACTGGATTACTGTATATTGTGGTCCTGGAACGAAAGTACATACTCATAAGTTTGATTACCTACTTTACCCAGCTTTCCCCTGCAACAGGAACACCCAAATAGCAAAAAATAACAATTTTCTCGTCGGGACCTCAAAATACAGTAACCCAGCAATGGCGATTATGTCAGAAATAGATTCCCCACCCCTGAAAACCTTTATTGCCTTCTCTTTCGAGTGTTTCCTTGCACCAGGCATGCATAAACACAAAATAACAATTTTCGTGTCGAGACCGCAAGATACCAGTGATTACGGCGATGTCAGAAATGGGTTCCTTGACCGCGAAAACCCTTAGTTCCTACTCCATTCAGCATTTCCTTAAAGCAGAAACCACGTAAACTGACTAAATGCAGTTTTCGTGCCAGGACCACAATCTACAGTATCCGAATGGCTTCAGAATGGACTGAAATCGACTCAAAACACTGTAAAGTACATTTATAACTACAGTGGAGGGCTTAAACTACTACATGCAACCAGAGAAAAAATCAAATGACCTAAAGTTGAAAAAATCGGGATTACGGTATCAGGGTCAATTTTTCAGGGTTCATATGTGTCTCAATCGACGTAAAACTAAATTTTACACCATATACGTGATTTTCAGCCTGATCGGCTGATAGCAAAGCAAAGAAAATGTCTGCAGATAGACTGAGTGTTCGGTTTTGCGAACAGTAAGACGGCGGCCTTGAAAGGGTTAGATAATTATAAAATTTACCGCTAGAATCTTCTCTAAAGACCAGTACAGAGGCAGGAGGGTAGGTGATAGGCGCATAGACTGACATCACCACTGGCTCGTTGTTTGCAGGTAAGAACCGCTCCAACTAAAACACAAACAACCATTCATGCACCAGAGGCTCTGGGGTTTACCCCTGGTTAGAAAGGCCACAGCACCCCTTACGGTGGAGGTAGGAAGAGAAAGTCCGTCAAAAATAAGACCAACTATAACAGTGAGGCACTAAACGCCGTTTGTGGTACCGACACCATATAAGGCACCGGTACCTAGGGTAGTGCGACTAGAGTTGTAAAAAAAATTTTTTGAAAGCCAAAAAAAAGCTTTTTTATGAAAATTTTTCATTTCGAAATTTTTTTTTTCAAAATTTTTTCCTAACATGAAATATAGCTTGCAGGAGATGCAAGGATGCATCAGAAGCAACTTTAAATGCAAAACTTTTTATCGCAGTAAACTGTTATCACTTTTCGGGCCACAGAACCAGCAGAACTTTTAGGCTTAGAATAGGCATGAAATTGATAAAACTGCACTGCTAATGTATATCTGAGGCTAAATTAATTCAGCCATTGCCCCCAAAATTTCCATACTGTGAATAAAATAAAAAATTTTCGAAATGGGCCTTCAAAAAAAAAGCTTTTTTTAAAAAAAAAGAGCCTAACAACACTAAGTGCGACCATATGTATTATTATGGTACCGTCACTATATGGTACCGTCACCATATATGGTACCCCTACCCATGACTATGGGTGCCGGTACCATATATGGTGCCGGTACCTACCATATATGGTACCACAACCTTATGGTACGAAATCTGACTGAGTGGTACCATATCGTCGCCACCATACATGTACTAGGGGGGGTTTGGGGGGGTTACCCCCCTGCTGGAAAGGCCAAACCCCCCATCACCCCCCCCCCCCCGAGACAGGTTAAGGGACCCCTCCCCCCGACCAAAAAATACAAGTGGTGGTAGTGGCTCCAGTATTAACAAACTGGGTCAGAAATCACTAATTTTTAGCCTAAAATTCACTTGAAAAGCGTTTGGAAACCGAATTTGGCGTTTCCACTGCTGATATTTAAGAAAAATCGGTGTTTTTGGAAGCTCTTTTTGTCATTTTTTGCTTGCTTTTAGCTTTAAAACGCTATTTGGCAACTTAAAATAGCGATTTTTAGCGTCCTTACTGAAAAAACGTGCTAAAAACGCATTTCTAGGCGTTTTGGAGCTTTTTTAAATTTGGGACCCCCCACCTGGGAAAACCCCCCTCGACCCCCCACCTGAGGAAACCCCCCCTACCCCCCTCCCCCAGGTCGGCCCGGAGCTGTTACATGTATGGCGCTCAGAATGTCTTTTTGAAGCCTAAACTTTCTAAATCAACTGTGCCTCTTCCCGGTTACATGATTTCTCGCACCATACAGTATACGTATAGCAAGCAAAAAGCTTCATCTTACTACAATAGACGATTTAGAAACAGTTTCACCTTATGTTTGTCTCCATTTGTATGCTGCGAGAAAATCGGGCCGGCCGCGAAGCGTCTGAAGCCCAAATGGAAGACCAGTCTTTCCTTGGCTTTCACTGTAGCAGCGCAAGTCTGATGTCTCCGGACAACAAAGTTCAACAGCGACACTTTCTGTTCGTGCGGCAATAAGCCGAACACTACCAACGGACTGTACGGCTCTCTTTGTTCGACTGACTCTATAATACAATACAGTCAGGGACTGAAAGAATGCGTGATTCCGAGAGTGTTTGTATTATCTAGCCGTTTAGTGGTTTGTGTTGTGTTGAGTGTTGACTACTTGATAAACTTCTTTCAGCACTTAACGCCGTTTATGATACCGACACCATATGGTACCCATACATGTAACAGGGTCTGCCTCCCCCCAGCCGACTTAGGCCAGACCCCCCCCCCGGATGCCCCCCATAGGTCCCCAAACCCCCTACTCCCTCCGGATTTTTCCGGCCCATGTATGCCCCCGAGACGATTTCGACGACCCCCCCCCCCCCGATTTTTCTGGCAAGTAAATCTTTGAGCAAATTTTTGCAATTTATACAATTTCAGGCACAAAAATTGCCAAAAATCGCCTGCAAAACAGCACTTTTTAGCTGTATTTCAGCCCAAATTAGCGATTTTTTTCTATTTTTGAGCATTTTTTAGTGCCCAACCCCTCTCCCAAAATGTTGGCTCAGCCCGCCCCCCCCAGGCCAGCGCCAGACCCCCTCCCCCCTTCGGTGGATGACCTGTAATGTATAATATATGGTGCCACTACCCTAAGTACCGGTATCATGGTACCACCACAGGCCCCGAACAAGGGGTACCATAAACGGCGTTTTAAGTGCCTGACTGCAATATGCAAATTAGAATTAAATACCACCGAACAAATCTAACTTACCAACAAAGTCAGTAGGCACATTGGCGATGTGCACACAGACGTACATGCCGTGCTAGAAAAGGAAAACGTAATTAAACAATTAACCAACAAATATAAGAACAAACCTCGGCTCCCTGTCGCTGTTGGCTGAGAACCCGTTTCATGGTGCGTTTGAAGTTTTCGAACTGAAATATGTGAGCATAGTCGTGTGGCAGATTCTCTTTCGGGTCCCAAGGCGAACTGCGAAAACTCTTGAGTCCTCGGTATCTCTGGAAGCGCACACGGGCAGGTGTCTCTAGAGGAGTGTCGATTTCGTCTGGGAACTGTTCGTTCTCTCGGGCTTGGCGGTACAGTTCTAAGCTACAAAAGTGTTCTTGTTTGTGTTTGTTGGTTGGAAATCGTTGGTCGTGTCTTGAATGTGTTCGTAAAATGTGTAACTGTAGTGGTTTGTATGTCGCAAAGATGTACTACAGTAAATCAGGCACTAACGCCGTTTATGGCACTGGTACCATATAAGGAGCCGCTACCATATGGTACAGGTACCTAGGGTAGTGGTACCATATATCGTACCAGTACCATATGGTACCGGGACCATTGGTCGACCCACCTTATGTTATAAGGTACCGGTACAATAGTACCTCCACGTTTGAGGACTGTGGTGGTACCATACAGGTAACCCCACCCGACTTAGGCCAGACCCTCCACCTCCAATTTTTCTGGTAAATAATTTTTGAGGCAACCCAAAAACTGCCAAAATCGCCTGTACAACAGCACTTTTTAGCTGTGGTTCAGCCCAAATTAGCGATTTTTAGCCGAAAAATTTCACCTTTTTTCGATTTTTGAGCATTTCTTTTTAGTGCACAAACCTCTCCCAAAATTTCGGCTCAGAACCCCCGGCCGACGCCAGACGCAGCCCCAACCCCCTTCGGCGCATGACCTGTTACATGTATGGTTGGTACCATTATAAGGTACCGTACCATCCCCACGCTCGGCCACTGTGATGGTTCCATAATATGGTACCGGCACCCATGGCGATAGGTAGGGGTACCATAAGGTGCCCATACCACAAACGGCGTCAAATGTCAGCCCGTACTGGTCTACCCTCTAAACAGTTTAGAAACGTCTCTTAAGAGTTCAAAACGTTAAAAACGACTCGGAATCTTGAACAAAAACCCGATACTTTTTCTTTTCTTCTTTCTCATCGAACTCCGTGTCCATTTCGCTATCGTCTGCGACCTAAACAGAACAAATCGCTAATCAATAATACATAATAATCAATAAATCAATAGCAGTTACACTTTCCATCTCTTCCATTTCTACTTGGTCTTCCTCGTCCACAGTAGAACCAGCCTCTTCCAACGCTCCTTCGGCCATTTCAGCTTCAACTAAGCTATCCTAAACTTCAATTTTCTTAACTCTTATTTAATCTAATAGTTTGCATTTCCTCTCCCACCTCATCAGAACTTTCCTCCTCCTCCTCTTCTTCCTCTTCATCATCCAAAATCCAGGCGGCCTGGTACTCAGACGTACCTTTCGGTACCTTTTTAGTCTTCTCTTTCTCTAAACGCCAACACATTTATTACTTAGAACGTATTTATAAGCTGCTACAACAGTCAGGCACTTAACGCCGTTTATGGTACCGACACCATATAAGGTGCCGGTACCGTAGTACGGTACCGGTACCTAGGGTAGCGGTACTAGTTATGGTACCCCCCCAGGCTTGAGGCCTGTGGAGGTACCATGGTACCCCTACCTTCGCATTGCTACCGGTACCGGTATCATAATGGTACCACTCTGTTCAGATTTCGTACCATCATACATGTTACCCCCTGCTGGAAAGGCCAACCTCCCCCCGAGACAGGTTAAGGGACCCCCCCCCCCGACCAAAAAATACAAGTACTAGTAGTGGCTCCAGTATTAACAAACTGGGTCAGAAATCACTAATTTTTAGCCTAAAATTCACTTGTCCCCGTGATTCGTCATCTCGGACGTTGCCCTTCTTTCACTGCCAGCCACTCCTAGCCATGCTGCTGGGTGCCGGTCACCAGGAGGGCGGCCGGCGTGTCGATGCCATGATGCTGACAGCTCCCGACGGCCGAGGGCTCCCCGGCATAGTTGGTTTCTCAGACAGCTTCTGACATCGTAGATGTTCTTCCCAACGCGGCATGCTTTGTGGAGCGGCTTCGGTGCAACGGCAGATCCAGTTGGTTCCCATTTTACCTACTCGCTGTAACCAGCTTTCGGTGGTCTGGGTGGAGCGTTGTGCCGACGACCAACTCTTTGCAGCAAGAAACTTGCCGCGCCAAGAGGATGAACCACTACAACCGCTAGGGATGCAGGGGCCGCCGTGACTCAGAGGCAGCGAGCTACCCACTGAGCCAACGACGCGGCTTACTGCTGATATTTAAGAAAAATCGGTGTTTTTGTAAGCTATTTTGTCATTTTTGGTAGCAATGCAAAGGTAGGGGTACCATTATGGTACCACAAAACGCCCGAACGTGGGGGTAACATAATTATAGGTACCACTACCCTAGGTACCGGTACCAGATATGGTACCGGCACGTTATACGGTGCCGTACCATAAAGGCGTTAAGTGCCTGACTGTACAAAAGCTACAGTACCTCGTTGTTCGGCTTCCAGCAGTTCTTCGGCAGTGGGCCAGGTCTGTTCCCCTTCCATCGGGTCGGTAACTGCTTCTGATTGCAGTGTTGCCTGAGTTTCAGGGTCGGCCACGCATAACACACTCTCACTTTGTTCCATTGCCTTAGACTAGAAACGGGGGAATCTGCCGGTTATGCGATAGGGGCTCTGTTCCCCCAGATTACGGAGAGACCAGACAGAAATCGAAGAACCTCAGGGCTATCAATCCACCCAAATCCCCCCCCCCCCCGATTTTTCTGACAAGTATTTCTTCAGCAAATTTTTTCAATTTTTAGAAACTTAGAACGCAAGAAAATTCATACATGTAACCATACATGCAGAATCAGGTCATCCGCCGAAGCGGGGAGGGGTAGGGACTAAAAAAACGCTTAATCGCAATTTTCTGGCTAAAAATCATCAAAAATCGCTAATTTGGGCTGCAATCATACATGGGCCGGGGGGGTAAGGGGGGTATACCCCTCCCCGTCGGTCGGCCATACCCCCCTCGGCCGGCCATACCCCCCTCCCCCACCCCGAGGTCTCAACCCCCCCACCCCCCTCCGGATTTTTCCGGCCCATGTATGGCTGCAATACAGCTAAAAAGTGCTGTTTTGCAGGCCATTTTGGCAATTTTGTGTCTGAAATTGTAAAAAATCGCAAAAATTTGCTCAATAAATTAATAGTCAGAAAAATCGTCTGGCGGGTCCCCATCCGGGAGGTCTGGCCTAAGTCGGGTGGGGGGGAGACCCCCGTTATATGTCTGCATGTAACAGAAGGGTTGCCCTCCACCCAACTTAAGCGAGACCCCCTGGAAAGTAATTTATCGCCTCTAAACCGGCACTTTTTAACTGTATTTGAGCCAAAATTAGCGACTTTTGACAAAAACTCGAGCTTTACTAGAAAATTATTAATTTTAGGTGAAAAAATACAGTAATACAATACCTTTACGCGCGTAACGAGTGGATGTGGATCTTGTAGTTGATCGATCTGCAACATCTGATGATCTCCAGAACCACAGATGTGCACCAATCCATTCACATCTAAGGTGGGACCCCTCACATAGCCGCTCACTTTTAAGGTACACCGTTCTGGTGACTGAAACATATTTTATTTATTTCTAAACAAATTAGTGATAATTATTATTACCTCGGTATTGACGATTTTCTCGAACGACTCCACCAAAATGTGCGCGCGTCGCTTCTGTACCGTCAGCTGACGCTTCTTGCCGGTACTGATCTGACGCAAAAGCAGACAATAATCGGACGGAGCATCGGCACTCAACAGTTTTCCGTCGAACGACCTGAAGCGAACACAAGTGAAACTGATAAAAAATTGTTTGTTTTCCTTTCGGACAGCTCAGGACACCCCTCGCTCTTTTCAGAGCTCTTCAATGGGGTAGCCCTGTCTACAAACAACCCTCCCCTTTGCTGCCATTGGGTGCAACGGCAGCGCCGGTTCGGTTCCCATTTACCTACTGGCCATCTGGGTTGGGCTTTACGTCGACTACTTCCAGTCGCTTCGACCGGTTTCGAACCCACAAATAACCGCACTCACAGGTGCCGGGGCCGCCGTGACACACGCGACTATACAAAAAATGAGCTAATAATTACCACTTTTGCATAGATCTAGCGACCGCTTTGCGTGCTTGCTCTTTCTGCTTAGCGTTGAGTTGATTAATACCAGTGGTCACGTTAATAGTAGCTGGGAGACCTTGGCACAAAATGCAACTGAGCAATTGTTCTGCTTCCAAAGTCAGCTCTCCATCTAGGGGCCAGACTATAATTAGGGTGTCGCAGACCTAAAAAGGAGAATTCATAAAACAGTCAGGCCATACATGTAACAGGGGGGGGTCTGGGGGGTCTGCCCCCCCCCCGACATAGGCCAGCACCCCCCCCCCCCCCCCCCCCGAGACGATTTCACCTACCCCCCCCCCCTCCGATTTTTCTGGCAAGTAAATTTTCAAGCAAATTTTTGCAATTTTTTACAATTTCACACACAAAAATTGCCAAAATCGCCTGCAAAACAGCACTTTTTAGCTGTATTTCAGCCCAAATTAGCGATTTTTGGCAATTTTTAGCCAAAAAATGGCTATTTTTTTTGATTTTTGAGCGTTTTTTTGTGCCCACCCCCCTCCCCCAAAATTTTGGCTCAGACCCCCCCCCCCCGGCCGGCGCCAGACGCCCCCCCCAACCCCCCTCCCCGTCAGGCACTTAACGCCGTTTATGGTACCGACACCATATATGGTACCATTCTGTTCAGATTTCGTACCATATGGTAGTGGTGCCATATATGGTACCAGCACACATGCCCATGGGTAGGAGTACCATATATGGTACCACCACAGTCGCCGAACGTGAGGTACCATATGGTGCCACTACCCTAGGTACCAGTACCATATGGTGTCGGTACCATAAACGGCGTTAAGTGCCTGACTGTAATAATCAGCAGAAAAGAAACAGCAAATTACTTTTAGAGCATCCAATACGTCGTATATTTTGTCAACTGCAGGGGTTACAAATCCGAACCTGCTTTTGAAGCGCGCAGAGCTAAAAAGAATTATTTTATTATAAAATTTATAAAAAAACTCATTTAAAGATGAGTGTGAACTGCCAAATATGCCCGCTACTGATTTGTACCCATACACAATGTAACAGGCCATCCGCCTGAGGGGGAAGGGGGTTGGGGGTCTGGCGCCGGCCGGTGGGTGTGAGCCTAAATTCTACAGAGGGAGTTTGGCACTAAAAACGCTCAAAAATCGAAAAAAAATCCAATTTTTGGGATAAAAATCGTCAAAAATCTTTAATTTAAGCTAAACTACAGCTAAAAATGCTGTTTTACAGGCGATTTTGGCAATTTTTGTGTCGGAAATTGCAAAAAATTGCTCAAAAAATTTCTTGCCAGAAAAATCGGAGGGAGGGTCGGGACAAATCGTCTCGGGGGCCCCATCCGGGGGGTCCGGTCTAAGTCGGGTGGGGGGCAGACCCCCAGACCACACCCTGTTACATGTTTGGTAAAAAATGTCAGCTTGTTGGCTCGCAATGGTTGTTCAAAATAATTTTCCGTTCAGGTGAGCTGAACGGAAATATCGTTTGTTTCTAGCTACCGGGGCTGAGCTCAAATTAGCGATTTTTACACAAAACTGCTATCTTGACCGGTTTTTAGTACCCAACCCACCTATCCCAGAAATTGGGTTCTGACCTCCAGCGCCAGAGCCCCAAAACCCAACACGAAACCCACTTCGGCGCATGACGACCTGTTACATATCGTCGCCACTATGGTAAAACGAGCCAAGTAACAGAAAGTCGAAATCGAGAAAATTGCCTTTTAAATATTTGTTACATTTTCGTGAATTAGCTTCAATTTCAGTTTAAATATTTTTTACCTAGAATACAAGTGCACAAATGGTGTGCAAAACATTCTGCATGTGTCAATTGTGTCAAATTAAGTCAGCTAACAGGAAAAGCACAAAGCACTTGGCTCGTTTTACCAGGATCACCTGGTGATGTCCGTGCACTTGCCTCTGATTACATGGTTGTATCTCCTGACACAGAGCCAATTTCGACTTCGTTCCTTCGCCAAAACGTTTTTAGGTGCTTTAGCTATAGTTTTTCGCACTTAACTCCATTTTTTTCATTTTGTTACTTGGCTCGTTTTACCATAGTGGCGACGATATGAGCTTGCCATAGGTACATTCTTATATTGCGAACTGTATTGGCGCTTTCTACAAGGACTCAAACAAATAATACAGTCAACAGGCACTTAAGGCCATACAAGGTACCGGTACCTTACATGGTCATAAGTGTGTGACTGTAATAATTGATTTTTAGACTAGAATCCAGTTTGTCAATCGAAGGTATTTTCTTCACCTCAAATAGGCGACATCCCGTTGACCGACTGTGGTTGTAGCTTCCGGGTCACAGGTCAACAGCTCTCTTAGCAAACCAGTGGAAGGGCAGATCTCCTCACACAGAGAAATAATGCACTGAAACATACACACAACCATAATTGACCTACAAAAAATTTGGTTTTCACAGTACAGCGATGTCTCGTTAATCCGAACAAGTTGGGACCGGCCAATTTTGTCCGGATTAACGAATCAAAGCTAAAACACTGTTTTTCGGGTCAAAGGCCTAAATGAACAGCTTTTTGTTAGATGCATATTATATTCTGCAGCTGTACCTCCTAATTAAAACCCAAAAACTTATTTCAGTTGATTATAGCTCATAAAAGGCAAAAATAATCACATTCTGACTCAACAAAAAGCATTATTCAATTGAAAATTCACACCTGAATTGAAAAATTGCGTACGGATTTTGTCCAAATTAACCAAATCCGGATTAACGAATCGCTTTACCATGCAAATTTCGAAGTTGGGACCCCAAATCTTCTGTCCGGATTAACGAGTCATATAACATGGGGGAAAATTGGGACCTGGCCTAATCTTGTCCGGAAGGCGAAAATCCGGATTAACGAGGTCCGGATTAACGAGACATGACTGTATTTAGAGCTAACCTCACTTGTTCATCTAAATAATATTTTACTAAAGATACATAGGTGCGTAGTTTACACGTTTTTTTCAATCGATTTTTGCCTGTTTTAGTTCTAAACATACACATGTAACAGGGGGTTGTCCCCCCCCCCGACTTAGACGAGAAACCCCACTCCGATTTTTCTGGCCAGTAATTTTTTGAGCGATTTTTTTACAATCTCAGACACAAAAATTGCATGTAAAACAGCAGTGCACTTTTTAGCTATATTTGAGCCCAACTTACCGAATTTTGAGCGTTTTTAGTGCCCAACCCCCTCGCTATAATTTGGGCTCAGACTACCCGAGGTACCGGCACCATAAACGGCGTTAAGTGCCTGACTGTACTACTACTCATGCATGGGCTGGAGGGTAAGGGGGTATACCCCTCCCCCTCGGCCGGCCATACCCCTCCCTCCCCCACCCACACCCCTCACGGAGAAAAGGAAATTTTCGGAAAAGGAGGAAATTTTCGCTTATTTAAGGCAAAATAGGCGTTTTTTTTGCATTTTTCGCCCCCCCCCCCCCCCGAGGTCTCCAACCCCCCCAACCCCCCGCCGGATTTTTCTAGCTGGGGAGTAACCCCAAACCCTAGTACATGCATGGTCAGACGGCAAACTTCCTAGACCGGCGGTCAGAAAAGGTCAGTCTGTCGATCAAAAGCAAGCAAAATGTCTTACAGTAAGAAAGGGAGGACTGTTGACTCCGCCCAGACCGAGCGAACGTTTCAGCTCCAAAACCTGCTCTCGCTTCTGTTTGCGCACGTTCTGCAAGTGTTTTCTGCGCGCCGAGCGCGATAACTGACGCTTGGCTTTTCGCCCCTCGACGACCACTGCTGCGCGACCTGTGACACGACAAGAAATTTATAGCTGCCCCTCCCTCCACTGCAAACATGCATACATGGGCCGGGGTAAGGGGGCTTCTGATTCCCTGACTTTTCTTAAATTCCCTGACTTCTCCATGACTCCTTGACTTTCCAGGTTCCACGAACCCTGTAACAGATTTCAACCGGATTTTGGTCTTGACTTGAGCGAAAGATTGAACCTAAACGTATGCCTAAGAAAGGAGCGCGATAGCGCGCCCTATTTAAGAAATAGCCTTATCCAGATGTGGTAATCACAGGAACCCATACTTGCCGATTTTTGTAGTCCCAACGACGCTCAAGAAACGTTTTCACACTACTAAGAATACATACGGTACTAGAGCAACGTACGATTTAGGGAGACAAACTAAAAAGGAACGGCGTTTATGCTTCATTTCATTTATTCATCAGATCATACATGTAACAGGGGGGTCAGGGGGGTCTGCCCCCCACCCGACTTAGGTCAGACCCCCCCCCCCCCCGAGACGATTTCGAGCAAATTTTTGCAATTTTTTACACTTTCACACACAAAAATTGCCAAAATTGCCTGCAAAACAGCACTTTTTAGCTGTATTTCAGCCCAAATTAGCGATTTTTGGCAATTTTTAGCCAAAAAATTGCGATTTTTCTCGATTTTTGAGCGCTTTTTAGTGCCCACCCCTCCCCTTAAATTTTGGCTCAGACCCCCCCGCGGCCGACGGCGGCGGATGACCTGTTACATGTATGCATCAGATCAATTCAACTTTTTACCAACTGTTACAGTCAGGCACTTAACGCTGTTTATGGTACCGACTCCATATAAGGTGTCGGTACCATAAACGGCGTTATAAGGGCCTGACCGTAGTATAATAATAACTTACTAACATTATAACACAACAATAATAAATAGCTATATAAAAAATCCATGAAACCAACCTTTCAATTGGGCGTCAATCTGTCCCTTGGTTCGATGCCGTCCAGTCTTGTGACTTTTGTTCTGCTGTTTGAACGGTCCACTTCTATGCGCTTCCATTGCTTCCCACAGCACGAGAAAATAAGCTAAACATAAACCTTAACTCAAATCACTACACTACATTCTTTGGCGAGATTACTCGAATTGCAAATTTTGAACTGAGACGACTGAATGTGGTATCAGATGACTGCTGACGATCTCTTGATTATTATTTTACACATCAACATCTAATCACTGCATGCTGTGTTCAGCTTTACCTCAGATACTTGTTTTTGGTGCGTCGTTGGTTGGTAGGGTAAACCGGGGCAACTTTGAACAGGCGTGAGTTTTGCGCGTTTTTTGCGCCGCATGGCGCTCGCGGTTCACTTTTTGGCCTACGGTTGCGCTAGTTTATCGCCAAAAACTCCAGGCTACACGACCCTACCAAATAGTAAGGGTTCTGTTGCTGTTTGCCAGTGCTATGTTGCTTAAAAATATCGGTATCTTAACGGCCGAAAACTTTACGACAAGAAAACTTTAGGTTCCAATGTCCCAAAGTAGTCAAGTTTTATACTGTTTTGCTCTCCAGACCATTCTCTTTACAATAGTGTGCTTATCGTCTAGCTACTTCATACTGAACTTTTTCTATGCTGTGAAGAAGAGAAGGGGCTACTTTGAACACCCTTATAAATCTGATTTCCTTGTCTTCTCTGCATATTCTCGCCTCCTGTGGTTAGGGGGTTTGGTGTTTACCACTCAGCTGGAAACGTTAACCCCCTCGCCCCTCCCTACATTACACCCCAAGGAAAAAAATTAGGAAGACCTTCCCGGCCCAACATACAAATATTAGTAGCGGCTCCACTCCAGTACAACTCTCCACACCACTCCAGTCTAACAAACTAGCTTAGGAATCACTAATTGAAGCTTAAAATTCGCTTAGAATGCCTTTTGTAACTGCATTTAGTGTTTCCGCTGCTGTCATTTAAGAGAAATCGGTGTTTTTAGAGACCCTTTCTGCTGTATTTTGTTTGTTTTTAGCTGAAAAACGCTATTTTTCAGCTTAAATTAGCGATTTTTAGCCTATAAAACGTGCTAAAACCCATTTCCAGACGTTTTCTTCAGATTTTTGAAATTTTGTACAAGTTTCTTGAGAAAACCGCCCCTGAACGCCCTCCAGACAGAAGCCCCCTTACCTCCTCCCTCAGGCTAGCCCGGACGTATTACATGTATGCCCCTTTGCCTATCTTATCTGACTGAATTAATTTTAAACACGGTGTTCAAAGTAGCCCCACATCGGGGGCTACTTTGAACACCCGTGTTTTTTAAAAAAACTTGGTCACACTCATCTTTGTTTGAGCGTACAACATTCTATCTGACATCATTCTGAAGAGCACACTTCAAGCTTTCGATTGCATTATAAATGGTCATCCTAGCTTCCCTACAGACCTGAATCCGTACGCTTGAAATTTCAAAAAAACGTTATTCGTTCAAAGTAGCCCCGGTTTACCCTATCTCCCTGTCCCTCCAGGTGCGTCGGGTGCGGGCCGGTGATCTCCGGATCAATATTTAGCGCTATTTAGCAGGCGGTAGATTTATTTAGCAAATCGAACAAAGTTTAGCTGGCCCGTTAGATATATTTTGCGATCGCTTCTACGGTCTGTCAACGCGTGAAACCGTCTAAACAACAAAAATTCCATTTATTTTTGGAAATCCTGACTGATTCTTCCGGTGTGCTGGTGCAGACGTGTTTTTCAGACTTTTTGTAGTGGGAAGATTTGTAAGTAGTTCCAGTTTATTTAGCTGATCGTCTAAAATGCAACGTCGTGGCCGTGGTCGTCCAAAGACGGGATTCGGCGTTCCTTGGGAACAAAAAGAAATAACACAGCTAATCTATCAATACGAAGCAAGCAGAGGTCATAATGGCAAAGCTGCTGTAAGTGGATTGCGTAGTTATAATCCTGTTATCTCCTTTTTCGTTTCTTCAGGGCATGTGTCAAGATGGCCCACAGAAACGGTGCCACCGCTGCACCTGACGAGAATTGGCACACCGAGATAGCAGTGGTACCTAAGCCCCGAAAAACAGATTGATTAATACGTTGTTTGCTTTAGGACTGTCCTAAGCAAAACAATGGCTATAACTGCGGCGTTTTCGTATTAGGCTTTGCCGCTGTGCTTGCTTCATCCAAGAATGTAGCTGTTGTTTCCCAAGTAAAAAAATTTACAGGCTCGATATATGTTGTACTTATCAACGTTTTAGAACGACATGCCGCTTTGGCGTCAATTTACGGCATTCTGCAGCTACTGTGGTAAAAATAAGCTTTATCTGCTTGATTTTTTGTTGTAGGATTACTGGTCTGATTAGTTCGCTCTTTCTTCTGTCGCGATTCTTCTGTAGTACATGTGTCACCTCATTCTATATATTCTATGCTTTACGCTGGATTCTTGAAGCGTTCCTGTAGTAAAAATGCATCTAGTTAGCTTCTAGTTTTCGTGCCAGTTACAAGTTGAGAGTTGTTATGTTGTTCTGTGATTTGCCTAATCAGTGATCTGTGACCTTTGTAAATAAAGAATACAATAACGCCTAGACGATCTTTCTTAGTAATGCATAGAATGTTTTTGAATAATATGCGGTTTCGCACTAATTTCGACCCTAAGTAGAGATAAACGAACGCCTTTCAGTTGAGGAGAGGCTTGGTTGGAACTGAATTCGTCACGGGCAGATTAAACAGTGCTAAGTGGTCTTTGCTTAAGCAAAACCTTTTTCCCCATAGAGTTTGCTTGTGGCCCGGCGGACAGAGACGGCAGTAAGCAGCAAGAGTTACCGTTGTGAAATCAACAAAGAACGCGTTTGTACATTAAAAGTGATTGTGCTCTAGTAGGTTAATCCGAATCTTCGGTTTTCTACATCAGGTCAGGTGTATGTGCTTCAAGAACACTCTGTTTCACTTCACAGCATTGCAGAAGCCGAAACAATCTGAAATTGCATTTGGACCACTTTGGTACAGACCGCCTAAACAATGGGCCACTTTGATCGGGAGATACCAACGACGCACCGGTGCGTCGTTGGTATCTCCCGATCAAAGTGGCCCATTGTTTAGGCGGTCTGTACCAAAGTGGTTCAAATGCAATTTCAGACTGTTTCGGATTGTGCAATGCTGTGAAGTGAAACAGAGTCTTCTTTAAGCACATGACCTGACGTAGATTGACGAAGATTCAGATTGACCTATAAGAGCAGAGCACAACCACTTTTAATGTGCAAACGCGTTCTTTGTTGGTAATGGTTTAACAACGGTAACTCTTGCTGCTTGCTTGTATGCTTGTACCCGCCGGAACACGAACCGTCAACAACTCTATAGGGAAAAAAATTTTACTAAGCAAAGACCCAATTAGCACTGTTTAATCTACCTGTGACGAAGACAGTTCCAACCAAGCCTCTCCTCATATAGTGTTGTTACAATACCAAAATTTCCGTTTGACTATGACTATGACTACCCTCCGTTTGAGTACAATACCAGAGTAGTCAAATTTGACTATATCGTAGTCAAACCGTTTGACTACTATGGCCCTCGGTTTGACTACTTTTTGAAACCGGTCCTTCCCTTTATACTGTACAGCCCCAGATCATGTTTTTCAATTGGTAGCCCAGAAGAAAAATTTTAGTAAAAGTCTTTGTTGTAGTTGTACAAATATTCGTCCGAAATAAATAAGCCGTGCCATCCAATAAGCCACGTGTCATACGCACTCTGAAATAAATAGTAGGACGCGCGTGCCTTATTGAAATAAAGACGGTATTCTACTGTACGTCAAAATTTTAATCTTGGACCTGTGGAACTTGAATCAAGCAGAGATTCACTGACTGATGCTTCAATGTTTTCAGAATTTACAAACAAGGTTGTTTGGTGTTCTATAGTGCTTAAAGATGCATTAAATTTGTCAAATATTTTGTTGCGAACAGCGAAAAGTGGTAAAATACGCCTGAAAAGCTTGCCTCTTATAACAAAACGTAGTCATAGTCAAACGGTTTGACTACCTGGTCTTCGTTTGACTACGTATTTATGGTAACGAAGGTATTCAAACTTTGACTTTGACTACCTGTCCGTTTGAGTGCGATATCACAAAAGTATTAACTATGACTTTGACTTTGACTAGTAGTCATAACAACACTATCCTCATATCAAACGCTTTGGTTCGAAACCGTGCCATTTCTTTATTTAGGGTCTAAATTAGTGCTAAACCGCATTTTATTCAAGAACATACTATGCATACCAAGAAAGACCGTCTAGGCGTTATTGTATTCTTTATTTACCGGTCAAGAACGTCTCTATTTACCGGTCAAGTTTTTATGTATGTAAATGATACCCGGTACACTCCTTCACCCGCGAAATAGGTATTTTTAACGTGAATAGCTAAGATTAGACTTGGGCCTAAAGCTAAAACCTAGGCTGGGTGGTCGGCTCGGCGGGTGGGAATGGGCTTCCTCCAATGTAAATGGAAGTACTGAACGCACATGTAACTTGTACAATGCTATTTCTATATAAAACATAATTCCAAACGATTTTGCGCACAAAAACTTTGCTGGTTTCAAATCCTATTGTAAATCTGATGTTTTTTCAACATTTGCAGGAGTCTCAGTTGTTAACAGTGCAGTAGTTTTTTGACTATTTTGTATTGTACATTTGTTCTTTAATTGAGTCTCCAACCCTTCATTTGATGAACCATGCTGTTGGTGTGGGTTGAAAGAATAAAGCTGAAGTTAATGTCAACTTTATCACGCATTAGCGCTGGTACCATAAATTTCCGCTTTATGCCGATTCGATATTACCCGGAATTTTTGCTGTTCCGACGTTTTTTACTGTTTGCTAAGACCTCTGGCGACCGGTAAATAAATCTAATGGGGCCGGGTAAATTTTGTTCGATTTCTGGTAAATAAATCTGTCCGGGTAAATATTGGGTAAATATTGATCTGGAGATACACAGCCCACACCGTCCCTCCAGATCAAAGTGGCCCATTGTTTAGGCGGCCTGTACTAAAGTGGTCCAAATGCAATTTCAGATTGTTTCGGCTTCTACAATGCTGTGAAGTGAAACAGAGTCTTCTTTAAGCACATACACATGACTTGACGTAGAAAACCGAAGATTCGGATTAACCAATGAAGAATGTTTATGATTTACAGAGTGTCTTGTGTTTTGTACATTGTGCGGCCAGTCATTCCGTGTATGTTTGCTATATTGTGTTTCTACTAGTGTACGACATAAATCTATTTTTACCTATTAGAGCACAACCACTTTTAATGTGAAAACGCGTTCTTTGTTGGTTTCACAACAGTAACTCTTGCTGCTTGCTTGTATCCTCCGGGCCACGAGCCGTGAACAACTCTACAGGGATAAAGGTTTTACTAAGCACAGACCCAGTTAGCACTGTTTAATCTACCTGTGACGAAGTCAGTTCAAACCAAGCCTCTCCTCAAACTCAAACGCTTTCGAAAGCGTGTGCAATATCTCTATTTAGGGTCTAAATTAGTACGAAACCGCATTTTAACCGCGTTGAAAAAACGTTGCCGGATTTAGAGTGCTTTCCCGGATCAGTTGGAAAGCGTGTTGCCTTGCTACTGGTGGAAGGCGGACACGGTTGGTGTTGAGCAGAGTTAGTATCTGATGGCGTCTATAGCATAACATAACATAACAAGCTGTGAGAAACACACAAGCGGACTCGTACACCGAGCAACAGTGGTGACTTCCTCGTGTGAGTTTGATTTATACCCAGAATTCCAAGCAGTAAACACAGACATAAAAAACGGTTTCCTTGTTATACGCACAGCTGAATCAGGGTTGTTCGGTCTAGAGTAAACCTTAAAATTTCTTTTACTTCTCTTCTTAAAACACTGTGTACGCATTCGTGCAACCGAAAAAAGTAAAAGCCCAGCAAAATCCGTGCAATAAACGAAGCAAGCAACATAGTGATGAAAGAATCTGATTACTGTTGGAAAGTCCGGGCTTTTGAAAACAGGTTCAGGTTCAGGTCAAGTCCAAGCGCAAAATTTCAGGTTCAAGTCCAGGTTCAAGTCCGATTAAAAAAGACCTGGACAATAGGTTCAGGTTCAAGTAGGGATGGGCAACGTAAATTAAAATCGGTAATTTACGTACACGTTATTTCTGTTTTACCAGATTTTAATTTCCGTAATCGTAACGTGTTACGGAAATTAAAACGGCCAATTTCTTGCTGTAACGCGTTACGTAAATTAATTTCCGTAACGTCGTAACGAATAAGATTCCAGCCAAACGTAAATTAATTTTCGTTTTTCTTCAAAAATCGCTAGTAGGTAGTAGCAATCGAATATCGCGGAAAAAATTATAAAATGAACTGTATGCAATGCAAATTTTAATTCTGTGTTTGTTCGATTGGAATTGCATTCGTATTTTTTAAATCTAACTTCACATCAAAAGGAAGGAATGAAATGTGGATATGTTTTTTGGCTGAATTACTGTAGCTGCTGAGGGTTTTATAACTGCGCAGCAACTAGCCAACTACGTACGTACTACAGACTGTAGTCTACCTACCGCACACTGACCGTTAAACGTATGACAGTACTTACATATAAGATTACTAGTGAACAAAACTATTTAACTTCACTTCTCTGTTTGAATGCATTTCAAATGTACAACATACTGTTGGCAAGTCAGACTAAACCTGGATCTATTAATAGGTTTTTAACCTGAAATTTGTGGACTTTAACCTGAACCTTAACCTATTTTATTTCAGCCGGAGTTGAACCTGTTCCGTTTTATTGGACTTTCTCAACAGGTTCAAATTTCAACTGCAATTTTTAGGCAAACTATGTAAAATATTCGGTTGGATTGCACAAAATTTTAAAGATTTCTTGTTTTTATACCTATTTTCAAACTGAAACTGTCAGGAAACGAAAGTACACTGCCAGGTAAAGTCTGATCTATGTTTTTCTGCCAGTAGTAAGGCTTATAGCTCAGAAAAGTTGCAAGCAGCGCAAAATATCTACAGTTTTTGGAGATATCGGTGGACTTGAACCTGAACCTATTGTCCAGGTTTTTTAGAAGATGGACTTGAACCTGAAATTTCGATGTTGGCTTTGACTTGAACCTGAACCTATTTTTCAACCCTGAACTTTCCAACAGTAGTACAACACCTACACATGAATTTATAGTTCCCTGGCTTTTCTGCCTATTTTCTTATACAGGGAGATAACATATTGACAAATTCAAGCCTTCAAAAACGTATTTACAAGATATTTCGACTTACTAAAATTGACCGAAATTAACCGGTTTAGCAGTTCGAAGAGTGGGATTGGGTTTCTGTGCGACAAGGGCGAAAAATTTTCGAAAAATTTGCCTTAAAAGTCGTATTTAAGTTTCAGTAGTAACCAAAAATATGCCTATAATATGACAAAACAATGCGGTGGGCTCAGGATTCAACAGAAAAATCTGTTTTACGCTAGGAACGTAAATTAATTCACGCACGGAAATTAATTTACGTATTGCTAAATTTTAATTTTCGTATTCGTTTAATTTCCGTATCCGGATTTTTTTAATTACGGTAATTGTTAAGCGTAACGTAAATTAAAAATCGGCGCTTAATTTACGTTACGCGTTACGAAAATTAATTTACGTGCCCATCCCTAGGTTCAAGTCCTTTTCAAGCGTGAAATTTTACGTAAAAATTTTCACTTCTAAAGTGTGCTTGCTGAAACAACAAGCCGTTTTCGAGTTATTCCACTGTTAAAAAGATTTAAAAATTTCATTTCGCCATAAAACAATGTAAAAATCATAATTTTTTTTTAAATTGACATTTACAAAACAAGAGCAAACCCTAAACTTATTAATAAAAGCAAAAAACCGCAACCGAATCGGTCAGAAATCACGCCACAATTTTTACAACGTAAAAACGAAAACAGGCACGCGCTTCTAAGGCGTTTGGAGCCAAATCCTAAGCCTGAGCTGGAACAGAAGCCTATAAGCTTAAAACCAAGCTTGTAAAGTCAGGGCGGTTTGCGGGCGGGGGGAACACACCTCCTCCCCGTCTAGTGGGGGTTTGTTTCCTACTACGCCGCGAAGTGATACTGTAACAACAATGCATCAATTTCACCAAAGTTGTATGTCACGATGTCACAAACAACGGACGGCGCAAATTTAAATGGCATAAAACAACAAGCAAGCATGCAAATGCACAGACTGCAATATAAATTCAGCAGGTAATACAGGAAAAATCAGTAATTGAAGTAGGGAATTCTGACATTTGAAAGATACTGTTTTGAACCTGAAAATCAAGTCCATATTTAAGATTCAGGTTCAAGTCCGGCTCAAATAATACAGGCTCAGGTTCAGGTTCAAGTCCTCCAATTTCAGGTTAAAGACTTGTTAATAAGTCAAGGTTCAGGTCGGACTTGCCAACAGTAATCTGAATCTGTGTCACTTGGGCAGCAGTAAATTTCCTATGTTTAAAGCAAATTACGTCATCGTCTACCGAAATTACCTGTTGTGCCTGCATTTTCTTCTTGCGCTTGGTCAAGAACGCATGAACTGCTACGTTTGTGACTCTGAAGCCCAACAAACGCGAAATTGCGTCAGCCAGGTCTCTTTCCGACAGAATTTCCCCGCTTCGTATTGATAGATTTGCTGTGTTATTTCTTTTTGTTCCCAAGGAACGCCTAGTCCCGTCTTCGGACGACCACGGCCACGATGTAGCATTTTAGACGATCAGCTAAATAAACTGGATGGAACTACTTACAAATCCTCCCACTACAAAAAGTCTGAAAAACAGGTCTGCACCAGCACACCTGAAGAATCAGTCAGGAATTCCTAAAATAAATAAAATTTTTGTTGTTTAGACGGTTTTACGCGTTGACAGACCGTAGAAGCGATCACAAAATACGTATATCTAACTGGCCAGCTAAATTTTGTTCGATTTGCTAAATAAATCTACCGCCTGCTAAATAGTGCTAAATATCGATGTGGAGATCACCGGGCCGCACCCTTGTTTTTGGTCTCGAACAAATCCTGTAAAACGTGCGCACCCAAATTGTAAATCTTTGACAAATAAGACCGAATCCCGTATCAAACAACTGCTTTTGACTTTTACATTATTGTTTTACACACTAGCACATCCCAAACCAATTACTGCATGCTATTTCAGATTACGCGCACTTGCCATACAGTCTTACTTTATCGATTATCGGCCGATTTCCCCCGGAACCTCACATAGAAAACTTGCTATAAAATTCATGTGTATGGACGTAGATTCGTGCCCAAGGCCGGATCGGTAGACCATTACCCTAGCTACAGAATAAACACAGTTAGAAAGATTTGTATCGAAACCCCAGGACGGTGGCCCTTTTAAAATGACGAAAAAATGCGCCACGACCTGCACTTACTAAAACAATCGTAGCATTTGAGTCCGACGACAGATATGTCTGCCCAAGAGCATATGGGTACATATGACGATTTGCTATCGATTAAGCATAAACATAACAATATTCGTCCAAGCCCAAGGACGGTAGCCCTTTTTAAACAAAAAATGGCGCAAAATGATCTACACTCAAAACACTAATCGGCGCAAGTAGTGATCTCCCCATTCGGTACCCGTACCGCGATGGTCAGCTGCGTGGTCAAACATGTAACACTATGGTAAGATGTACGGTTCCGGTCATCATCATCATTTAATTTTATTCCTTACGGAATCAGAGACTGTTTGCACAATACTGTGCCCTTCAATACAGTAAGTACACTGCTGACTAGACCATACACTTACACTGTCTTGAAACAAGGATGCTGCTCATAAAACATAAAGTACATAACAGTCAGCTCACTCAAATACACAGCACAGTTACCAGATTCAGTGAAGACATTTGGCTGTAGAAACGAATAGAACGAACAAGAGCTCTAAGCTGAGAGTATTGAGACAACATTTGGTCATGGAATTCCAGGAACAACCATCTACATCAAGATAATTTTAATATTTGGACGAAAATCCGTTTCTTGAAGTGAAATAACATTTTCCAGTTATAAGACCAGGTCTTCAAAAGGGCGCCAAAAAGTGGCCCTAAATTTTTTAGGCGTTTTCCAGTTATAAGACCAGGTCTTGAAAAGGGCGCCAAAAAGTGGCCCTAAATTTTTTAGGCGTTTTCCAGTTATAAGACCAGGTCTTGAAAAGGGCGCCAAAAAGTGGCCCTAAATTTTTAGGCGTTTTCCAGTTATAAGACCAGGTCTTGAAAAGGGCGCCAAAAAGTGGCCCTAAATTTTTAGGCGTTTTCCAGTTATAAGACCAGGTCTTGAAAAGGGCGCCAAAAAGTGGCCCTAAATTTTTTGGGCGTTTTCCAGTTATAAGACCAGTAGTGTGGGTTTGTATATTCGAATATACAGGGTGGGCCATTTATCTATTCCCGGTTTCATATAACCATAACTTTTTTCCAGTCAGATCGATTTTATTAAAATTTTACATACAAATGTCTTAACACTTCAAATTTTTACAGTTAAAATTTAAAATTAATCCTTCACTCTGGTCGCTAGTTATGCGTCTCCACGTGGCCGCCACTTTTTTCGATCACTTTCTCCAGCCTCAGTCGGTACTCCAGCATAGTCTTCTGCCGCATCTCGACCGTAATATCTTCAAAGGCCATCCTGATGCGCTCTTTCAGTTCTGGAATGTCAGCCGGTCGCGTGGCATAGACTTTTGACTTGATAAAGCCCCATAAGAAAAAGTCGCAAACAAATCGCCAGCCTCGTTCTGTACTACGAGTATAATTCACAACGCAATAACAAACTTTTGAAAAGTTTACTGTTATTCAGACATTTCATGTCAGAACGCGCTAAAATTTTAACAGTAAAAACTTGAAGTATCAGGGTGTATCTATACAAAATTTCAGCAAAATAGGTCTGTGTAGGAAAAAGTTATGTCCTAATGAAACTGGGAATAGATAAATGGCCCACCCTGTACATATACAAATTTGTATATACTGTATATACAAATGTTTTGGATATACATATACATATACAAACGGACTGCTGATGCAATATTCAATATACATATACAAACAGACTTGATATACAAACGGTTTGTATATTTTCATTTGTATATTTTTGCAGTCAGTAGTTTAGCACATTTTGGCCACTTTTGTACGGTAATTGAGATATTTTTGCAGTTTCTTCAGTTGTTTTTGTATTTTGAGCCTATGTCTTCAACATTTCCAGAGGAATTTGTTAAATTTGCGGTTTAGCCTCGTCTATATTAAGACCAAATATTATTCATCTTCGTTTTAGAAGTATTTGGCAATGAGTTTTGCTGTTTGTAACGAAAAACTGGAATAGTAGGCACGCGCAACGACGAAATTGATAATCGAATCCCACACGTTTCCCTTTTCGTTTCGTCCAGTTTTAAACGTGTCATTATTTTTTCAGATAAACCCGTTGAGCCATTCTCCCTACAGATGCGTAATAACCATTTCAGGCTATTTCTACTTAAAACTGTATGTACGAGCCTAGTCGGCCTGAATCCAAGACTAAAGCCAGAACCTAAGCCTGGACATACCTTTTAACCTAAAACTAAGGGGTGTACCTAAAGTGTTTCGATCATCGGTCACTTACCCACACCGCCCAAAAATTTTCTTGACATTACAGATCCTAAAAAGCCTGAGCTTTAGCAAAAAAACCATAAATTTTAGCTGGTAAAAATTTTAGACTGAGGGCAGTATCACTTAATAGAGTTCGCACCGGTTGGGAGAACTGCCTGAAATCGGAATACACTCATGCAACTACTTGTCACTTATCTACTTATCTTATATAAAGTTAGCGTAATTTGAGAATATTTCACGTTGGCTGGCCTTACAACACCCTACCATATGACAATGACACCCGTCATGGTACCCCTAACCCACCTGGTTTGTCGAAATCATGCTTCCAGCAGAAAATTTATAGTATTCTTAATATACAAATATACAAAAAAATATGCAATATTGAAATTTTGTTTGTATATGCATATATACATATACATATACAAACTAATGTGCATTTGTATATTATACATATACATATACATATACAAATGAAGTAGGCATATATGTGCCCACGTTAAAGACCAGGTCTTGAAAAGGGCGCCAAAAAGTGGCCCTAAATTTTTTGGGCGTTTTCCAGTTATAAGACCATGGTCTTGAAAAGGGCGCCAAAAAGTGGCCCTAAATTTTTTGGGCGTTTTCCAGTTATAAGACCAGGTCTTGAAAAGGGCGCCAAAAAGTGGCCCTAAATTTTTTGGGCGTTTTCCAGTTATAAGACCATGGTCTTGTAAGGGGAAAACTCCGGTATCGCCGGCTTGGCGAAGAATTCTTAATAAAACTTCCCCTAAGCCTAAGAAGGCTGACGAGCCTAAGCATAAGCCTAAGTCTGAACCTAAGGCTAAGCCTAAAACCGAGCTAGCCTAAAATTTTGATTTGACATCGGGCGGGGCGAATGGGCCCTTCGAATTACTATGTGGCGGATAATTGGAGGGTATTTACGCGCGAAACACGCACACAGTGCTTACTGCAATAGTGCCTGCTCAGACTGCGCTGCTACGATCAAACAATCCCTAATACCTCGAAGAATACCTACTGTACGTACGTACATACAGTTCCGCTCTTAAGCAGCTCGACCAACTGCCAAAATTGGACCAGAATTTGGACAACAACGAGACATCCCTTGCAGCCTTTGTTGGTGCTGATTGAGGCGTGTAATTAGTGTTGGTGAGTTGGCCTTTATCTGGTCTTGTCCGTCCCTACCCATTATAAGCGCCACCTTATTGTTGGACGAGTTGGTGACCCGGCGCGCAGGTCGGTCTTGTTGGCCAACTTGCCCAATTCTGGCTGTTGAGAGCGGGACTGTATTTATTTATTGTTTGACCCAGGGCTGTTAGTGTTGGGTCGGTTTCATCCTAAGATTTTTGTTTTTTTTCTAAAAAAACGATTTTTTGCGAAGTGCTCGGAAAAAACTAAAATGCTAAACTATACTATCCTTTCAAATAAATATAACTACAATAAATTCCCTTCAAATGCTTTGAATTTACGTTACTAAAAGGTTTCCAAATATTTCCTTGGCAAAACTAAGCTGTTTTTGCTGAAATATACCGGTACCACTCTCAGACAACTATTATTACTGTTTTTTTGTGTTTCAAAGTCAAATTACCACTCTAAAACATGAAACTAGTGCATTTGGTAATAAAATTCACGCTATTTCGTTGAATTCTACAATTAAAACTGATTGATAACAAGTTTTTCCGTTATCTCGTAAAATAACTTGTAAAAAACTGGTTAGATTTTTTCGTAAAACAAACATACAATGTACCTGTTTTGACCTGCCCAAATCAAGCCTAAGCTCGAGAATAACCAAAATAAAGTCAGGCAGTTGCTATGGACAAAAAAATGCGAAAATCACCGAAAATCCAGAGCCGATATTATGTGCTGCTGGTGACCACAATAACTTGCTTGTTAACCAGTGCTTCCAGTACGTACGTATGTTGTCCATGCTATAACTCCAAGCTGAACCCATGTCAAATCTAACTCTATGTATCCACACCAATTCTGCAAATCCATTGGGAGACCTAATCGGCTGTACCGTACTTCTAACAACAGTCTTCAGAATTCAGCACACTCCCAACCAGTGTTGTTCCCAGTAAATTTACTGAGTAAATAATTGCTCTGTACTCAGTTATTTTGAATTAAAGCAAATACTTAACGGTAAATTTTTCTTTCATTTTACCTACTGAATACCGAGTTGTAAGTTTATGTTACTGAATTTAATTAAAAAACCCATGCGCTACACTAGGTGGCTCACCGCATAGAATACACTGTAGCTTATTTTAACGAAAAACAAGCCAAACTAATTTTATGCAATCTTTACACATCGAAGCGGCTCGGGTTCCTCGCCACCCTCCTGGACCGAAAAAATAGAAAGCATGTATTCCAATGAGAAGGCCTCATCTCACTCTTTTAATGAAAATAAATCACTAAAAACACTTTTTTCTATTGTAGTAATCCTGTAACATAAAATAATATTGCTATTTGTCAGTGGTTTTCCTGTTTCTTCACACTATTGATACTCACAGCTATTCATGTTTGACAGCGAAAATTTTGCTCAAACACTTTTGACAGACACAAATTTTTCGCGCACACATCAACTTGGACTTTGAGTAGAGTCTTAGAACACCGCAATCGTGATTAACAGGATCATTTACATTATCGCTTCGCTTTACTACTACTAGCTCAATACAAAATATAATAATGGCAATAAGCAGACATACGGCACACAAAACAAAAATGCCAAACAATGAATAAATAGACAGGCTCTGTGCTGAGGCTGAAATTTTATGACAATTCTGACCGTTTAGGTTTTGATAATGAGTGTTATAATGCTCTAAAATATTTTGAACTGCTTGCTGTTTGTGTACCAGGGCCTTGTCTAGCAATGGTCCTAATCGAGACCCTTTTCTAGTAACAAAACCAGCTCTAAACACGGTGGATGCAAAATAAGGATCAGGAATAGCCCCAGAGAATTTACAAATTTCTTTTACAAAATCAGAATGGGTACAATAAACGTACTTTCCTGACATCAAAAGCTCATTCAGGCCAGGATGTATTTCTATCATATATGTGTAATCTTTATCTATCACATCACTCAAATACATACTTTGACTGTGTGCTAATGCCAGATGAAGTTTTTGCAGAAGTTCACTCTCTCCACTTGCGATAACCGTTTCGATAAAGCTGTCCCGGGTTGGGAAAATTACCTAGAAAGATAGTTAGTTAACCAATTTACACCGACCGATGGACCGACCCGACCCGACCCGACCCGACCCGACCCGACCCGACCCGACCCGACCCGACCCGACCCGACCCGACCCGACCCGACCCGACCCGACCCGACCCGACCCGACCCGACCCGACCCGACCCGACCCGACCCGACCCGACCGACCGACCGACCGACCGACCGACCGACCGACCGACCGACCGACCGACCGACCGATTGACGAACTGTGACGCACTGGACCAACCACGATCGAATGAGACATCAAAATTCTATGTGCCCGGCTACCTGTACTTTTCCAGTTTGTATTTTCTCTACCATGTCGTCCAAATCCTTAATAACAGCTTGTTTAGGAGGATACAGAAAAATTCTCAACATTCCATTCTGGTACAGTCCAGCAAATACGGCTGTGTGCAATCCGAATGTTATAATTATGGGTCTAATTGCTTTCCGATCGAACTTGGCGAAGTCTAGGCTGAATCGAAAGCCATTTCTATTGGCCAAAGTGGCTACAGTCCAAGTCAAGAAAGCAGTGAACAAAAGGAGCAACCAGAGGTAAGCTCCAAACACTTTGAATACTAACCATGTGCTTTCTTGTAAGCTTATGGTCGGTGGTTTTGTGATGAATTTGATCTGAAATTCAACAGCCTTTTTTAAACTTTTAGACTAGTTAAGTGCACCTTTGTGTCTAAAACCGATGCAGTTATGTCAAAGATCAGTCTTCGCTCGGAGATGTCCGCAAAAATAGTGCTAAAAGTGTCTACATTTCCATTCTGTATTTCAGTCAACATTCCTCCGTAATAAGTTCCATTCACAAGTTGTCCAATATCGGAAGTCGATATGGAAACGAGCTCGTATTCTAGATGCAGGTAGTTTAATAGCAAGTGTAAAATTTCTGAAATTGCGCCCGGATAAGGACAATTTGGTGTCCGAGCCAATTTTTCCAGCCGACAGGCTGACACGTTTGGTGTGATGCCTATGCGAACGATCGACATGACAGCATGACCGCTGTAGACTAAATGTAAAGAAAAGATCGTGTTTCGGTTATTTCTCATCCATTTACGGATGTGGACTTAGTACATAAACGCAAACGCGAGCATATTGGTCAATTATTTGAACGAGCGGCTATAACAGAATAACGTAAGCGGGCAAGTTGATAGAATAACATGATAAAAAAGTGTTGCTCTTGGTTCAAATTGCTCTGCACATGAATTTCCTAAGGGCCTTGAGTGTAATGGTCTGTTAGTCGATCTAAGGCGCATATAATGAAAGCGTATAATTTGGGGCAGCGCGCAGTAATGATTTGCTAGTGTATAGAGTAATATCTAGCTATGCGGAGCAGTTGTTTAATACGCTAGTCTGCCATTTCTATTAACTAGACGCCATTGCGCGCTTCGCGCGCATAAGAAAGTTGATTGTGATACAGGCGTATGTAATGTGATACATCCACTTATAAATGTTTTTGGGTTCCTACGTAGTCCAGCTACATTAAGAGTGGCCACAGTAAGCACTTCCATTAGTGTTTTGACAGTTTAGACACAGAACTACTACTATCTTCTTCTGTAAGCCCTCGCTTCATGCCTCCTTTCTTAGCATCTCTAGCAGCTTTCGCCTCAGCTGGATAGTCAGTCATCAGTCTCCTCCATAGGTGAGTGAGCAGGTCACCGAAAACGTTGAGACCAGTCCACTGTTCTGGAATGTTGTTCTTGGGGTCTCCAAGTCTAAAGCCGCTACCCCAGAGCTGGTCTGAGCAAGCTTCTACAAGCCTGGTACCACAGGTCGTGAACAGCTGATGGCGCAGTTCTGGATTCTGCCGATACTTTGTTTCATTGGCCTCCTCTAGCTGCTTTTCAGCAAACTCGTACCAGTGCTGAGTGTTGTGTGGCCAACGAATCTGCTCCCCTAGTCTCTTTACAGCAGCTGCATCTTCTGTTTCTTTCATCT